>JAGPOW010003356.1:8089036-8105066 GCA_030014935.1 Caiman crocodilus | reverse complement strand
GGGCTGGAGCAGGGCCAGCTTCCCATCTGCTCCGTCCCCGCACCAACGTGTTTCAGCCCCGTCTTGGAAGGGGATCTTGCAGGGCTGAAAGTGGCCTCCTGGGCTACTGGGTCCAGTCCCCAGCTCCTACATATAAAGCACAGTGGCCATGGCCCAGATTGATTCTTGGCCTCTTTGCTTACTCTCTGCCATCCGCTAGAAGCTGAATTTGGCCCACCACATTCGTTTAACCGCTGTTAGTAAGCAATGACTTTAGTGACAGCCAAGCTACGGCAGGAGCGGGATTCAGTGCCCTACAGCATCCCCAAACCACCCCTGACACTCCAGCCCATTGCACATTACCTCAAATTTGCATCCCCCCATATTTTGGCAGGACACATCCCAGAATATTATTAGCTTCTTACAGTACATCGCTGCTTTCAGTAGCAACTAGACTAACATTGTGGGACTATACGTTTTGGAAGGATTCAAGTCGCTGATAAGAAAGGACCCCGGCAGAGCTCAGCAAAATCTGCAAGCGGAAAAATGTATGTAGGAAAATACTCTCTTTCTTGATATCCTTTATTAGCATCATTTGTTAAGTGGGGGAAACAGCTTTTATTACAGCACAGATACAAGAGAGGTGAATAACTTAGGGTTTAAATGTAAAGCATGGGGGAAAGTGTGCCATTTTTCAAGGGCAAATTAACAGGCTTTTGGAGTCCCTGGAGGAGTCTTCCTGGACGCGTTCTTACGGCCAAGCGAAAATACGTTTTAGAAAGGGAAGTGAGAGAGAACAAGGGAGAACGGTCCCCAAGTGAAGTCAATGATTGCCTTTCACTCGCCGTGTGCTGGACTTGGGGGTGACTGATTGTACGGACACCCCTGATCCATTCACCGCGCTCAGGCCTGAGCCTCCCAGGCTTTTATTCTCCCTCTGGGGGAGTCCGAGGCGGCATTCAGGACAGGCCCTGCCTCATCCAGCTGTCTCATGCCACCTAGAGATCCGTGACTATACTATAGGCCATTAACACAGAAAATGAGTTCACAGCTTCTACCTGCCCTCCCGAACCGAGAGCATCAGGGAGGTCTCGGCGGTGCTCTCTGGGGCATTCCCCCCTCCACGTTCCTCCAGTACTTGGGTCTCTCGCTACTTGTTTTGCCACCTATAAGCACTAACCAGCCTCTCTCTCGTGGGGCTCCAGCTCCGTCGTTTCATAAGGAAGTATGCAGCCAAACCCAAGATCGCCACCGAGAGTCCAGATGTGACCAAGGCAATCAGCGTCTTGCGGGAAAAGTCCTGGTGATTCCAGATCTCCTCCTTTGCGTGGGTTTCTATACCGAGCTGGAAACACACCAAACAGAGCCAAGAGCCTCAAAAACAGGGAGCTTGCACCAGCATCACATCTTCTGAGAGCGCTTTTGCACCTTATTTGAGCGGTTTTCAGCTCAATTCAACCTGTGCTTATGAATGGACTGCACCCAGCTCCCGAAGTGATGAATGGATGGTACTCCCAGGCACCGCAGCGGGAGCTGGATCGGGGCCTTGCCTGCCCTGGACGGGGAGATTCTCCATCCCCAAGACAGACAGCTTCCCCCATGCTTCCCTGCAGCATGCTTCACTTCTGACCTGCAAAGGCCAACTACAGCAGTGAGAAATCAGCCCTGAGCCCCTCTAAGAGTGACGACTCTCTCAGATAACAGGCACTGCAGGTGCATGCCATGCTATATAACATGATTCTCCCCAGCTTCTGGGTCCTGAGCTCTTTGCACTCTCTGCTGACCTTATCCACCCAGGACTGAAGAATTCACCTGCAGGATAAGCATCTTTCTTGGAGCCCTGCATTTATGCCTCCAGTGAAGGTCTCCTCCTCTGATCAGAGGGCTCTGCCCCTGAGGTCTGCAGCACACTGCTGCACAGATACCTTATGTTTGACAGGGTTAACTAGCTAGCTGCCATTTGTACAGGCTTTACCAGCTTGTGGTGACCTGGCTGGAGTGTTGTGAGGACCCACTGATTAATGGCACTTTGAAGAGGTAAAGTATCAACTAAGTGCTGGGGGTTATTTTTGGGGACTCACTGTGAATTTAAAACCTACAGTATCTGTTACTGTAAGCATGCAGGAGTACAGGACACCTATTCTGGAGTACTAGAGCAAGTGTGTGTGTGCATATAGGTGTATGCATGGGTGTGTGCACGTATGCATGTGTATGTATAGCCACGGCCTGCTTTTGACTAAGGATCTGGGGTTTCCAGCCGGAGATGCATCAGAAGAGCCTGGGTTTCAGAGAGCAGGTACCCAGCTCTGCAAACCAGACCTTTTGGGACACCCAAAATTAACAGAGTCATGACTGAACATTTAGATCCTATTTTTGTTACAATAGGAAGACATCAGATGCTTAATACTTACTATGCAGAAGATAAAGTAATAAAAGATTCTGCGATCGAAAGCAACTGCAAAAGTTCCTGCTTTTGAGAGGAGGCAACGGAGGAGGCTCCTTATTCGATCTGCAAAGCCCTTTCAGAAGGCTTACAGAGTGAGTGGCTCATTTCCAGTCCTTTTGGGCCTGGCCTTTCCTGCAGCCTCCTGTGTTGTAATGCAATACTGCAGCGTTCAGCCAAGCGAAGAAGGTGCCTCTCTGCCTCCTCCTATTCCCCACGTGGCAGTGACAGAAGTCAGCCCCTTGTTTATGTGCAGACTACTCTGAGCATATGCTGAAATGCAGGCAGGGAAAGGTCCCAGATTTCTCCCTGCAGCAGATACCGCACGGGCAGTGGCAGGACCGCCTTCTCTGTGCCGCGACTGGCCTGACGAGGATCAGACCGGGGGCAGGCACCCTCTATAGTGCATTAGGTAGTTTGGCACCAGGTATGAGTCCAGGTCACGGGGAGCTGGGCTGAAGCCAGCTTCTGTGCTCTTTGCCACAAAATGCCCCTCGGATGGTGACAGCTCTCACTGACCACCAACCTGGGCTGGATTGGACCAGTCAGCTTAACAGACTCTCCCCTGTCCCGACCACCCAAACCGTTGCATCTCCCATCCTGCTCCGGTTGGAAGCATTTACCTCTTTCAAACCAGACTCCGGATTCTTGAGGTGGTTTAGGATTTCTTCTGCGTCTACAGTTTCCAAGACAGAAAGGTCACATGTTATACAGTACAAAAGCCGGCAGGCCCACGCCTGACCACTTTGCAGTCATACCGAGAAGACATCCCTCATCCCGCGATGAAATGCTACGACTACACATAAGCCATATCTCCCTTCAGGCTCAAGAAGGGAGAAAAGCAGCTGCAGCAGTCTGCGTTCCAGCTGCCGTTACAGGTTTCCATGCATTCAGACCCCTTTGGTCTCCCTGCATAAAACAAGCTATGTCCCTCCACCCTGCTCTTGCAGATAACGCTCGCGCTGCCCTCCACCAGCGCACTAAGTTCCCTGCTCCCCTTCCACCCACCTGCACACATGTGCATGCACGCCCACCCACACACACGCCACAGAGAAATGTGTCCCACTGACCTGCGGTGTCCCCCAGAATGAGCAGCATGCAGGAGGGTTTCACCTCCGATTTCGCCAGTTCAATGCGGCAGGGAGAAGCAGGGTGCAAGGAGGGTGAGGGGTCATTACAAAGCAGCTGCCACAATTTCCGTCCCATCTTCATTTTAAAGTCATCCTAGGAAAGTCCCAGAAGGAAACAGCCAATGAAGCAGAAAACACAAATCCTCCCTCTCAATGAAACCTCAGCCATACCCCTTGCTTGCGTTATCGTCACCAGCCTCTCTCTTCCATTGCAATAGCTCCTGCAACCGGCTTACCAGGTCTGGCCTTCGGTGTGCACGTCACTGGCCAGACGTGTAGCAAACGTCAGTCTGATACCAGTTCAGACTGGGACACAGCACGGTCAGAGGACCTGAGAACCAGCCTGGGAGCCTCACAAATCCAAGCCCTTCCTTTCCACTATCTTGTGTGACATTTCATTTCCACGTGTCAGCTTCCCCGTCTGCACCAGGAGGATATCGGCCCTTATCTGCTGCAGAGGGCGAGCTAATGCTGGTGAAGTGATGGCCGATGTTATCGACAATGGAGTCGAATGTTGTTTTTATTGAGCCTAACTGGAGCATCGGCGGGGTTTGGGTGTGTTCCTTTATGCTTTGGAACGAGAAAGCAGCCAAGGGAGCCTGAATTGTTTTGGAACGGCAAAAAGAGTCCGGGAAACCGGGAAATAACAGAGAATCATTTGGCTTTCCTGTTTAGGAAATGCCTTGAATATTTCTGAGCAGGCACGGATCAAAGGCTGGGTAAAGAACGAAACTTTCTCACTTCTTGGAGTTAGAAAGACCCCATGGCGGGCCGTGGTCGAGGACGAGAGAAGAGCTGCTTTTTCCTCCTCTGAACCAACCAGTGCATGCAACCACGTGGGTGCTTCTCCTAAAACCCGCGTGCTCGCACGCACACGGACACTGTTCTGCGGTCAGGGCCAGGTTTGCTGCTTGCGTGGGGCTAGCTCAGGGCATTAATGAGGGGTATTCAGCCTTTCCGCTTCAGATGGCTTGAGAAAACCCGGCTTGCACTGGCAGCGCGTGAAAACCATCACCTTGACAGCTGTTTGATGTCGCAAGGGAAAACGAGAGGCCTGAACCGACACTATTGCATCTGAACATCCTCCTTGTGGGAACAAGTCTCGGAGACCGACCCGCGCTCGCAATCCTTGCGGCCAAGCTGGTCGCTGACCACACTTGATGTCTTTCCTTTGCCTGGAGGAGTTTGTGCCTCGTTTCTTTAAAGAACTGCCAGCCCTCCCAAACTCTCTTCCCTCAGCCTCATTCCCCGCGGGATTCAGCTGGCCAAGCCCCTCACTTCCCTCGCATCTGCTTTCCTGAATACAGCCCGTTACTTTAACTTTTCCTTTCCTAAGGATCACAAACTCTCTCACTTCCTGGCTTCACTTCACCAAAGCCATGGCAGAGCTGTGTCACTGATGGCACGGGTGATAAAACCCTTTACCCTTTCTCTTCAAGGGGGCAAGAAAAGAAAACAGCCCTCTAAAACTGCTGCCTTTCAGCACGTTTTGGGCAAGAGGACCAAGATGGGAGGAAATGCCCATGTGTCGGCTCCCTTGTTCTGCTGTGGAAAGTATCAGCGAGGGTGCCAGGGTTTCCTCCGCGCTGACTGCGACAGACACCACGGCGTGTTCGCGGGGCCTTGGGAAAGTCTTGCAGGAAAAAGGAGAGCAACTCAGCCCTTCTGTCGGCTCTCCTTGAAGACGGTTATCCGTTTCCCAGGATCGGCAGCGAACACGGATTGAAAGGCCAAATAGTTTTTCCATCCAAAGATTAGCTCAGATGGAGGCATGCCATAGACTAAAGATGCCTGGAAAAATCCTGTTTGAAACTGATGTGGCTTGAATCTTTCAGTATTTTGGGTTTCCAAATGTGGGAGCCCTCAGCCGTGAATTGAGGTGAAAACCAGGGGTAGGCGGTAGTGTTAGGGAGGCTCAGGGAGTTGCCCAAGGCCAGGCAGCAGGCCTGTGGCAGAGGCGAGAACTAAACGCTCGGTGCTTTAGCATGAAGACCCTGAATTTAGACTTTTTTTGCACTGTCCTCTTTTTCTATTTTTCCTCTTTTTGTTCTTTTTCGAGACTTGGCAGCTTTGGAGCCTTGCAGCGATGGCCGCGCTTTACGAGACTCGTTTACGAGCTCCCTTTTCGGTATGGGGGCCCCGCTCCTTGGGCAGGGAATCTCAGCTTGGCGACAGAAATGCCTCAGCCCTGCACATCTGGCAGGTTTGCGTTGTGCTGCCCGCTAGATGGCATCTGTGATCCCAAAAACAGCACTGCCGAAGTCAAGCTTTGCTCAAGGCTCCCAGCATATGTGGCAACAGGTATGATGCCAGCTGATAGGCGTTAGAGGAAGAAATGCGTAGCCCAGCAAGAATCTAACCCTCCCAAGCGATCTGTCCAGTGGGGGGAAGTTACTCACCATTATTTCATTCTTTTATGCATTGTTGCTGTCTCACAATTCCCCCAAGTTCCTTTACCAGGTGGCACCTGTTGCACGCTTTTCCCCCGATACACAATAGATTTGCTCCCATAGCACAGCGTCTCAGCTGATCCTTCCCCATCAATCTGCTCTAAATTTTACAAATCCTTAATCATTTGAATGGTGTCCAGCTGCCAACAAGACCAGAGGCAGTTCATAGAAATCCACAATTCCCTTTTAAGCCACTGTCAGAAGTCACAGCCAAGCCTATGATTTCCCACCCTCCCTCTTCGTCTCATCAGACCCGCTCTCTTCTCTGCACCAGTGGGCAGCAAGGATGAAAGGCTGTTGGGGCGGGAGGATAATGCGTCCACGGACAGCGATGTGTGTTTGTGGGCAGAGTTAGGCGAGCAGTGAGATGCGCGGGGGACAGGTCCCAAATTGTACCACGACAAAGGGAGGCATGTCTGAATTCCTCCAGGTGATGCCGGTGACCATCCCCGCGGGGTCAGCCGTGCTCCCTGCAGCGGAGCAGAAGCAGCACATAGCCAAGCCACGGTGGCTGGTATCCTGACACCACTGCAAAAGCCTGGCCCAAGGCCTCAAGCCTCCCCTGCCCGCTCCTGCACGGGGTTTGCCCCTACCGCTTTCAAAGGAGCAGGGTTTAACTTACACATGTGTGGGATGCGTTGAGTTGCAGGCATATCGCATGGGGCTTCGTCACGTGCTTGACATTGTGGCACGTGATGATCTGGAAAGCAAAGCAAAACGAGGCGGGCATTTGTAAAGAGCAGGGAGAGCCAGGAGCAGGCCAGGGCATCTGGCTGCGTCCCTTGATGACTCTCCGTCCTCACCCTCCCTGCCCAGGAGGCTATTGATCCCCGTTTCCCAGGTCACCTCCTGTAATTAGCCCACATTAGACAGCATTCAGGACGCCTCCCTGGAGCTGAGCTCCGAGCGGCTTTTCTGTGCCCGTGGTTGCTGCATCCTGATTACTAGGTGCGGCATAACTGCGCCAGCGCTAGTCTTTGCAGCCGTGATATGGAATCAGCCGGTTATGATTCATGTCCTTAGGGTGAGGTCACTTGCTCTGCTGCCCAGTTCCCTGCCAGTCCTTTAAAACTCAGCAGACAAAAAGCTCCAACTTCACTGCCTTGAAATCCCCCTGGGGAGTCTGCCCTTGTGAGGATGTTTGCATTAACAGCCCCATCTCACCAGTCCAGCTGGCTTCAAGTCCTAATGGAGCCATCACTAGAGAGGCCCTCTGGAAAGAAGGTGTTTTGATGGTAAATCTCACTGTGTCAGGAAAGCAGGATAAGAGTGACTACAAGCGGGCTGAACTTCAGCAGGGAAGGTGCAGCCAAGAACAGTGAGGTCATCCTTGTGGAAGATAACTCAGATGGAGCTTGAAAGCCACGTGCTGGGGCTGGTCTGGGGAGAGCGGGACAAACCCTGCAGCCCCGGCTGGGTCCTTTCGACCCGAAGGATGCTACGATGTGCAGTGAGCCACAAGCTTTGCAAAGGAGACAGTCTTCTGCCTGCTGCGGAGCTGCATCCCCACCCACCCAGCAAGCAGTCATGCACTTTGATGCACTACTCGCACACGCGCAGCCCCCTTGCTCACCCGGGAGACAGGGCTATCCAGCACCCCTTTGCAATTCTGTACTGCCTCGGGCGGGGAGGAAAGGCAGGAATTCAGGACTATTAATGGTTTAGTTTAACCACCCAGGGATTTTTTGGTCTGCTTATCTCAAGTTCACTGAGGGAACCGGTGGCCAAGATCACAAGGTGAGGTCATGTCAGGGTGGGGACAAAACCAATGTCCTGGCTCTTGATCTTGCCACCTGACTACAAGGTCATCCTGCCGCCTTGCCCTCTGATATACAGCACTGGGTCTGGTTTAGCGCAGCATGGCACTAAAGCCGCAGCTCCTGAACACAATCTTCGGGAATGATATACTCGGCAACGCGCAGCCAAACGCTTGCTCCTACCTCTGTCCCACTACTAGTTTCACTTCCTGGGCTCACGATAACGGAGGAAACCGTGTGCTTTGTGCTGCCGGTAGTACTTGTCCAGACTGGTTTCAGAGTTGTGTTCAGCAGTGTCGTGTTGGGAAAAGATGACACTTCTGGCTGTTGAGTGGAAGATATATTTGTAGCCCGGGGTTCTGTTTCATTGCCGCCATCAGAGCTGCGCACGGTGCTGGGTGCCGAGCTGGGGGCTCCAGTCGTGTTGGCCATCGTCAAAGTAGTTTCTATTTCCGGGAAGAAAAAGCGTATGGAAATGCTGGAGCACTTCAGAGCCAGCACACGTCTTTACAGTGACTGAGGTGCAACATTAATTTGTCACAGAGGTGCCAAATCATTTCGCTGGCTCTAAGAGACGTGCATCTTAGACAGACTTCAGAGCTACGTGGTTCTTATGTGCACTTTATAATCTGCTTGCAATGGACTCCTATGCGCACTGCAAAACAGCATAAAGCTAGGCTTAGTCTCTAAAACCCACCTCCTCTGGGCTCCTCCTCCCTTCTTGTTGAATGTGGAGCCCTTAAATATGCAGGTTTACCCACCTGGAAACATTGGAAGGGAGAGCATGCGTCTCTCTAAGATGCTCCATCTCGAATCTGCCCCCCTGTACCAGGGCAGCAACTTCTTACAGATGCAGAAAATCAAATGGGAATGCAGAGATGTGCGAGATGAACGTGTCAGCTGAGTACGACAGTGAAACTGGCTCTGGGGCTGTGCGATCAGGGTTGAGCAGAGCTTTGATCTCAAGCAATCACTTAAAATCACTTGCTCTGCTGCCCAGCTCCAAAACTCAGCAGACAAAAAGCTCCAACGTCACTGCCTTGAAATCCCTCTGGGGAGCCTGCCCTTGTGAGGATGTTTGCATTAACAGCCCCATCCCACCAGCCCAGCTGACTTCAAGTCCTAATGTAGCCATCACACGTAGCCAAACTGTTCGGATATGGAATCAAATGGTCTGCGTGTGAGGTATAACTCTGGGCCTGTTATAAAGCAAGGAGGTAGGAGCACAACATATAAAGTCTAAATTACCCAAGTGTGGGTGTAAAGATGCCTTTTGATGAGACAACCTGTTGCCACTGATCTGTTGGGTGCGGTCTACGAGGCACTTGCATCCCTCGTAAGCCTGATCGCTGAAACACACTCACAAACGGAAACTGCAGAGAGGGCAAGCAAAATAATTACCGTTTATCACTACGGGTTTTGTAGTCGATGGTGGTGCTGAAGTTCCTGCAGGACTGCTGGGCTTTGTAGCTGCTGGGCCTGCCTTTGTCGTATTGCCATCAGTTGTTCCCGCTGTCGTCACCAGGGGACTTGTAATAGATGTTGCGTTCGTGGTAGAGGTCTTTGCTGTTGAAGTCCCGTTGGTCTCTGCATCACCAGAAACTGCCTCTGTGGAGGGAAAAGCAGAGAGTGCAGATGTGTAAGTAAAAAGCACAGCGTGACAGGTGAGCTATAAACTCTAGCGGGACTCTGCTGTCTCTGTCATGTGGCATCTGAGAGCCCTTTGCTCCTAGCATAACTCCAAAACCCTATAAGACTATCTACAGCTCTCAGGATACGCATGGCTCACAACCGCATCATACCATCAAGCAATTTATGTTTATTGTACGAGGTGTTTAAAGGACCTGCTCGATCCTTTGGACACTGGGGGCGTTATTGGGAGGCTGGAGCTAGGTCACCCCTTGCCTGCCCCCAGAAAAGATGTTCTTTGCAAGCTTTGGGGCACAAATGCCCTTCTTTCAGCATAGGGAGGGTCTGCTGGTGTTGTGTGTGCTCCCCCAGGTGAGCAGAAGAGCGCACAAACACCAGCAGAGTCTCCCTGTGCCTGAAGAAGGGTGTTTGTGCCTGAAAGCTTGCACAGAACAAGTTTTCCAACTATTTAGTTGGTTAAATAAAAGATATCACGTTTACCCACGAAGCCGTGCCTGCCTGTGTCCTTAGGCCAACACGGCTGCAACCAGCACCCCAGAAAAGATGGCATTTAGATGGCACTCGGGTCCGGGGCAGTGGCAACAGAGGAGCGAGGCAGAAGGCCCCTTCCCTCTTGCTCTGCCCTAGTCCTTCAAGAAGGCATGGCAAAACGGGGGGACCTGGGGGACCCCAGGCTGGCCCTGCTCCCAAAGCACCACCGTGTCAGGCCTGTCTTGGGGACTGACTCCCTGCGCGTGGCTCCGATACCGTGAGCGCATGGCACAGCTCTCCCAGAGCTCCCTGTTAATTAGCTGCTCTTGCTGTGCGAAGGGGGAAGAAAGGACTTTTACGGCTATTTTCACCAGGCAAGGCTTTTCTATGCCAAAAAGGGGAGAGAGGCCTTATCGCTCCTATGGAAGAAATGCAGGGACCAATTGTTTGGAGTGCTGGTACCAAATGTTCCAATATTCGCAGTTATCCTGGTTACTCGAGCATCTCCGTTTCCAGTTTTAACTGGGAGCTGAGCAGAACTGTTGGCACGATGGCACTTGTTCTACTTGAAGCCTCTACAAGGCAGGGGAAGAAGAGCTAAGTGTGGGACTGAGCACACCAGGAAAGGTTCAGAATTTGCAAAAAAGATGCTTGGACAGCGGGGAAAAGGAAAGTGGATATTTTCTGGAGTCACAACCAGCGTTATGGCCTGATCTAAAGCCCTCTGAGTTCAGGAGAACCATCCCCATGGGCTTTAGGTCAGCTCCTTGCGATGTGCAAGCAATACGGTCCCTTAAAGGCAAAACTGAATGGTTACAGATTCATCAAATATTCTGGTTTAAGGTTTATAGGTCCCCCTGCAATCACCTGTTGTGTTAAAAACATGCCACCTCCAGCTCTCTGTATGAAATAATCTTTAAACATTGATGAAAACACTTTTTTCTTCTGGTGCTTGTACAGACTTATTATGATTTCTTCCTGGAAATCTATTTATATACCTTTAAAGAGAGCGTCAATGCCTACTTCAGGAGCTGTTCCTGTTTACAGTTCTGCTCCAGAGCTTCAAGAGGAAAATAATTTTGAAAGCAATCGGTGTTTCTGCCCAGGAGAGGCTGGGCTCTAGCACCTCGGAGCAGAACTATTTTATTACTAAAATTTCCTTCCCCCAAAACAGATTTAGCAGAATTGGTGCTAAATTCTGATCAGCTGCTCAATTGCCCAAGCCTCAAAGCGTTAGAAATATGACAATTAAGGGGCTTGAAAAATTTGCAAGGAAGGGGAAATTACTCCTTGCAACAGATAATGATGTGAATGTACTAGGAACTCAGCCTAAGACAGCCCTCAGGAGCAGGTGGCTCCAGCTGCGATGGTTTAACAGATCAGGCAGCCTACGGCTATGTAACCAGACAAGAGATCAGCCAAAAAGCTGGCTGGCGAATCGGGGAGACTCGGATCCTCATCACATCCTGCCGTAGGCATTATTCTGGTGCCAGGCTCACACCTCTTTGAAGGTCTATCTGCTTCTTGGCCCTGCTATAGGAAATAGGGAGGATAACTTGATGGGGCCATTTTTCCTAGTACTCTGAAGAGGGACAGGGCTTGCCAGGGGTGCCACAGCTGAGAGCCGATCCCAGAGCGGTGCCACCCTCAAGTACTGTTTTTAGGCTTAGGTATGAAACAGCATCAGGAGACACTGACTGCAGCTGCGGACGAGATGGACACAGGGCCCACTATGCAAAGCACCACGCTCAAATGCAATTGCCCCAAGAACTTATAGTCCAGGTAAGGTCTCCAGGTTGTAGCCATATTGGTCTAGAGGCAACAGCAACCAGCACTCACGGTAGCGGTGAGATCTTTTATTAGACCAACCAGATTTTTTGCAAAAAAAGTTCTTTAATTGCAAGCTTTCGGGCACAAGCACCCTTCTTCAGGCATAGGAGAAAAGATTGTGCAAGTTCTCCTAGGTGGAAATGAAAGTTGGTATTTCATAGGAGAGTTGAAGGTGTGGTAAAATCTCCCATCTGGGCCAGTTCATTTTATGCAGCAGATTTTACCTCACCTTCAACTCTCCCATGAAATATCAACTTTCATTTCTCCCTAGGAGAACTTGTACAATCTTTTCTCCTATGCCTGAAGAAGGGTGCTTGTGCCCAAAAGCTTGCAATTAAAGAACTTTTTTTGCAAAAAATCTGGTTGGTCTAATAAAAGATCTCACTCCTACCAGATAAGGAACTTGCTTTGAAAAGGCCTCATCGTCCTCGGGGGCAGAGCTGCATTTCAGACAGGCCTGGCTAAAGTCACACATGCGATAAAGGTAAATGCAAAGCATATACTGTCTTTTATTATAGAGGACAGGTCCTACTGATTAGCACAAGAGACTGGGTATCCACACTCTATGGCTGTGTCTACTTTTGCTAAAAGGGAAGGATAAACACTTAATCGTAATGAAAAGGCAGAGGAAAAGTTTGAGCTAATGCAAAATATCCCAAGGAAACCTGCTGGGATACAGTGCAGCAGAGCCTTACTACACTCACCGGTATAATGAGCATTGTCTCAGGCCAATGGCAGGAAAAGGTGTAAACTTCTGCAACCTACCCATTTGTGCAAGGCTGTAACAGGCAGGGGTGGGAAAGTCTAGCACCGGTGATGATCCACTTACATCTTGGAATATTTTTTTTTTTTAAGTTCTTTATCATTTTCTGCCCATTACTGAAACTGCTGCTTTTCTTTATCCATAGACCCCCCCCCTAATCCTTTTGGAGACTTAACTATACAACTTCCACTCGCATCCACTTTGCTCCAGAAGAATGCATGTAATGAGTGTAAGTCAGGAGAACAAGGGAGCTGATTAGCATGGAAAAGACAACCGCGCAGCACGAAACCATCAATGTCAGCAGCTCAGAGATTCGCTAGTAAATTATAGACGGGCACACAGCATCGGTTTGGATTTAAAAAAAACAAATCTGCAAAGAATAACCTTGCCATCAAACTGCAACCTCCAATTCCTGACCGTCGCAGACTGCTGGGTAATTGTGACTGTTCAGTTCACACCAGTTCACCGCCAGCCCCGGCGGGTCAGGGAGTTTTGCTTGTGTAGCCAGTGCATGATCGGGGCTACCAGTGGTAGCCAAATTGATTCTTTGGAGTTGACAAAATCCAAGGACCTACGTCAAGGGCTTCACGTGTGGATCCCTGAGTGCATATCCGATAGCTTGCAGGACTGAGCCATATGCAATAAAGAGCTGAGGCACTGACACACCAGCTTTTGGGTGCCTGCCTCCGAGCGCCATCCAGAACTGCCTTGGCTGCCCAGGCTCCCTAGACACTGGGTGGGAGAGTCACCGCAGCGGGAGGACGGCCTCATCATTTCACAAAATCATTGACAATGAGGATGGACGGGACCTCAGGAGGTCACGTCTAGTCCAACCCCCTGCCCCAACTACATCGTCCCGGCCAAGGCTGTCAAACTGGCCTCAAAAACCTCCGAGGATGGAGATCCCACCACCTCTCTAGAGTGCTTCACCACCTTCCTAGTGAGAAAATGTTTCCTAATATCCAACTTCAACGTCCCCTGCTGCCGCTTGAGCCCATTGCTCCTTATCCTGTTGCCTGTCCCCACTGAGACCAGCCCAGCTCCGTCCTCTTCGCAGCCCCCGGCAGGGAGGTGAAGGCTGCTATTCAATCCCCCTCGGTCTCCTCTTCTCCAGACTGAATCAGCCCAGTTCCCTCCGCCGCTCCTCGCAAGCTGTGAGCCCCAGCCCCTAAAGAAGTCTTTCCCCTGCAGCCCTCACCAAGCGGCCAAGCCCCAGAGGGGCAGGGTTTCAGACACGTCCGTGTCCTCTGCATCCCCCGTTGGCTGTCCACACTTGAACACACCGATTTCAGGCCACTTCCGGGGGGCGACCGTTTCAGTCCCATTCGGAGGTGCTTAACACTCGTCCTGTACCGAAAAGAGAGGCTTGGCACCCAGTTCATGGGTCTGGATTCTGCTCTGCCCGTCACGGCCCAAAGCTACACTGAACCGAACCTCGCCCTTCGTCTCTACGCCCCATTTAGTCCTTATCCTCTCTGCTAACACAGGGCCAGGTGTCTCGAATTGCTCAGCTGTTACTTGGGCACCAGACTGCGAAGCCAGCTTTCGGGAGTGGCTGCCGAGGACGTTGGAAATCGGGTCCTGTGGAAGCTGGTTGTGACAGATTTTTTTTCTGCATCTCATTATCAGCTTCTGAACTATCCGCCCCGCCACAGCATGCATTTCCATGAACCTAAAAGCTGGAGCTGGGACACCAAGCTTATGTCCACGTTCGAACTGCTGTAGTGCTCAGAAATGTCGGGATCGGGGGTTTCTGGGTTTGGCCTGATTTTGACTTACGGCCGTTAGAATTGAGATCCATCTTGGGGACAAAGCATTACATCACTGAGTTTCCCCAATAACACATTTTAACAAATCAAGACCAGGAGGCATGATTTCATGCCCAGAATAATAAGTAGCACAATGTCCAATCTCTCCTTTTCACAAGGCTTTTGTTTACAGGGACATCAGCAGGAAACTTTACCTCATTGCAATGATGTAATGCCTTGAACTTGACCTCCCAAAGTGCCACAACCACCCAGACAAACACCTCTGAACTTTTCCAGATGTGTCTACAAACACCAGAGCTGTTTGGCCAAGGTCTTTACACCAGCGAGTATTATAAAACAAGGACTGGATCATTCTTATGTTGCAATTTGCTGTACCATTTGTTCTGCCTTCTCACAAAGAAAGCCACGCATTCTCCCCTCCCAGCTCCGGCGTATGCAACCAGCTTAAAATAAAGTGCATTGAAGAATTTGCACCCAAGGGATCCTAACAATACTGCCAAGGGCTGTAATGCCACTCTCAAGCGGGGCTTCATGAAAACCTCAGTCATTTACTGCACGGCATATTTTTATTGGTTTTGCAAAACTTGCATGAATTTATTAGTGTCGAAGGCTTGTGATTTCAAGCCAAGTGATGTATTAGGCAGGAAGCAATCCAAGCGAGTAAGGCCAACATATGAGAAGTAATGTCTTAGCAAGCTGTGTGAAAAAATCAACCCTCTTCATCAAAGACTTTTACCTGTACTTTTTTTCTCTTTCCTTATTAAGCGTTGTACAGAACTATTGCAAACAAGCTTCCATTCAATACGTGTGATATCCTCAATAATCTCGTAACATGCATCAATAAACACCCAAATGGATGCAAAATGTACCTGCTGAAATCGCATAGCAACAACATCATCTTAACAGATTATTGTCCTACACCCACGTTCCACCCCAGCGCTACTCCGTCTCCTGGCTGGCACGGAAGTAAAGAAATGATGATCTACGTGTGTAGATCATCACTGGACAGGTCTCGACTGTTTATAGCAACAGCACATGAAACAAAAAGATTTCTTCCTCTTATTTGCATCATCACGAAATCTAAGGTCAAGCCTATAAGACATGTGCAGTCCTTTGGGAACTCGTTCGCTCTTCTACTATAATAATAGTTGAAGATAAATGATTTGTCAAATTCACCTATGCTTTAATTGTATTTTAAAGGAAAGTTTTTAGAGCCAAAACAGTTCCAGATCCGTGACTCATTCAAGAAGCCATATGTGGCCCTGCTACTGGCAAGCATCCTCCACCGCTGCCTGGGGCTTCAGATGTTTCCAAACCCTTTGGCCGGAGGCATCCTACGGGCAGGCCCAAGCCCAGGGGTTTGGGGTTCGGATGCCCCCGAGTTTTGCTTGCCCACAGCCCTACGGCCGCAGGAGCAAGCTAGGGAGAGGTCTCCCGTTTCCATGAAGCCAAGATCTTCCCTCTGGAAATGAAAGTGGGAGGTTAGCCATGCCTGACCTCCGCAGGTACTACCTACCCCGTGCCAGAAAAGCGGTTATCCCCAGCGACTAGGAAAACCGCCTTGGTGGTCACGGCGTTTCCCCTGCCTTTGCAACAGATCCTTCATCGTTAGCTCGTGACTCAGCCTTGCAGCCCAGGTGTAACGAGCTGCACGTCACAGACACAGCGAGTAGGGCAGGGACGAAGCAACACGGCAAAAGCTGCAAGGGCAGAACCAAAACCTTACAACCCAGAGTCTCCTGGCCCTGCCCTAAGATCATACTTTTAGTGTCAAATTTTTTTTTTTTT
>JAGPOW010003356.1:8042759-8079852 GCA_030014935.1 Caiman crocodilus | reverse complement strand
CGTGGGCACAGGCTTCTTCCAGGGGTTTCTCACTGGCACTTTCCTTGCCTCCGAGTGATCGCACACAGCCCGCACCCCGCACAACTTCTCTCGCCCGGCGCGCTCCCTTTTTTCTTGACAGTTCAAAAAGAACTCGAATATTACAAAGGAGCAAAACTATTCCTACCTGCTCCTCGTGCTCAAACCAGATTTTGTTACACCCATGTGGCAAACAGTTCCCAGAATGGCATATGAAGATCCATATGGCACCTAGGCCTGCATTCATTACTTCATTATTATGTAGTAAACACCGTCACTTATGAAATGGGCATGCACATCTGTCTCTTCCCATAAAGATTTTGGATCAAGTGACTTTCTTTACATTCAAAGACGTCCACGATCTAGGTTTCAGCGTCACGTTTTACTTTCTGGCAATGGTATTAGGATCATTCTCATTATAGATTCCCAGCAGCTGCTTTTCTGGAAGTGATCTGCTGGGACAATGCATCATACTCTGACAGTGCATCTTGGAGGCATCACGGTTTGGACGGGACACGGGTAAGGTTCTAAGTATATCGCTCTTAGATAATCGTATTCTTGTGCAAAGAGACCCTTGATCAGCAATGGATTGCTTTCAGCTTGCTAAGGAAAATTAAAACAGCACTGGAAACAAAAGCCCTACTTACTAAGGACTGTGGGAAAAACAATGCACTGGGCATTATCCACCAAAACTGGCGGTGCCTTTTACAAAGGAGCAGGACTGCACTAAAACCAAGTGGTCTGAATTATCAACCAGAATAAAGCACTTTAAAGGCACATTCCACAAAAAGACTGTCAGTTCCTGCCTGTAGCACTCAGATGACTACCCAAGTCCATACCCCAACACCTCGCCCATGCTAAATCATACTTCTGTCCTTTCCTGGATGCCCTGGTTAGTCTCCAGTCTCTTCTGCTTCATTTCCTCCTATTCTTTTTCACACCCATGCAGGATCTCGAAAGAAAGAAACGAGCAGGGCCATCTGGATCTAGGTCGCTGATCTTAATTTGTCTCGGTAAACAGGCTAAAAAGAGACCGTGGGGCTAAAAATAGAGTAAGAATCAATTTGCCACCCAGAGGGTGTGGGAGCCTAAGCGTGTTTTTCATTTCTAATAGTAGCCAGGACTTCAATTAGGTATAATCTAATCAGTCACATCTCGATTTAAACGTCTTTATACACAAGTGTGTCTATGGTACTGCTCATCACCTGGTGACTGTTTCTTTCCAAGTCTACTGGTTTCACACAGGCTTACTCACTGTACCATGCCTAACGACCGTTCAAAGAGAAAACAAATCATCTAGCAATGGAGGGACCCGAGAGGAATCTCAGCTTTACAGGATTTCGGATCAGGACCCTTGATGCAAGTCCCACAGTACTGTTCCTTAAGCCGATAGACGTGAATGTAGACAAGTTTCCATCAACATTTTACCAGTGTCCTTTCAATTGGCAGGTGTAAGGTGGAACGGTAGCAAAAAAATGATGGAAGCTGGTGGGCCCTTGTGCACGCTGAAGCTCTCTCTGGTGCTAACAGCGTTTCCAGCCTACCGATAGTCCTGGCACTTCTGTTGCTTTAACATACCTGCAAGCAGACAATGTCGAATGGTCGGACAAAACGGTATGAAACTGTAGATGCTGATGTTTGAAAGCAGTTGTTTAAAACCAGAGTTGCTGCCTCTGAGAGAGGCATCTTTGTTGCAAATTTTCCTCTGCTTATAAGGGAAATTCTACCCTCTTTCCTCTGTTCGACTGTTCAAACGTGACTGCGAATTCAAGTCGTGCTGTATTTTTGGAGCTGGAATGGTTCAAGGGATATGGTTCAAGATGTGTGTGGTAATCTCTGTAATTGAACCAACGTTATAAAAGTTAGTCCAATAAAAAAAAAAAAAAAAAAAGAAATATACTTCCCAATACAGACATGCTCCTAGAGCACGGTGCATCTGCACACCGGTGGGTTCTTGGACATATTAAGCGAGAGAGACTATGCAGGAGAGAGTGACGGTCTCTTACCCTTCGGTCATTTATTTCTCAGTAGTTGTTAAATGAATGCAAGTAGTGAACTTTCCACCCCTGTAGCAGACCCCATTCACAGGTAAACGAGCTCCTTCCCTCTCACTCTGAGATACGTTTGCATTGAAGGCGAGCCAAAATGAGGAGCAGATACCCACACTTTCGGGAAGCCAAGTTACATGCATTTATATACACACGCCGGTAAGCGCATAATTTATTTAACTGCATAACACAATGCCAGTGCCAGTCTGTGGCCTCGTTTCCATTAGCACAAACACCAGTTATTTGCACACTGGTTAAGTGCATAAACTTCTTAAATACATGGTATTTTTCAGCTCCACCATCGACTTTGCAACCTCATTTTACTTCGGTTAATGGCATAGGAATGGTGACAGAGAAGCAGCTGCCCAAAGAGCTGCTATTAGCAGCCTTGAAAATGGGAGAGGCTAGTCCAGCTGGGGACCGCTAGCTCACATCACGTTCAAGGCCTAAAATAGTCACCCTGCTAGGACCAGTACAGCCCCAAAATTGAAGACCTGCTATAATTTTAAAGGCTTATAAAGCAGCCCTGAGTCTGACTGCTTATTAGAAGCTTTGAACATGATATGATGGGAGCAATTCGGTTTTACCAAAGCACTTACAATATCCTAAACAATGCTCATTAAGTACCCGGGTGGACTTTGCTCTCTTTAAGTTCAGATAAATGCATCATCTCAGTAACGGCATCACCTTTATCAGTCAGCAGGCTACAGGCTTGGCTCGAATAGGCCATGGTATGTTTAAACTAAGTACAGCTTAATGCTAACCAGGACGATTTAGACTGAACTGTTGTGGGATATTGGATCAACTGTCCAAATTTCACATGGCTCAATGATGAGGTCTCATTCACATTAGCTGGGAGTTTGTCCAAGTATTTAAGGATGATTAACTTAATTGTCAATGATGCAATAAACATATGGCTAGGAAGTTATCTGCCAGGAAACATGCTTTCTATAAGTACTTTAGCAGCACCACCAAGGCATTCTGCAGGCAGATGGTGTTTAGCAGGTTTCGGCCCAGTCATTTCCCCCTTAAAAAGTTACTTTTTTGGGCAGACTGAAGTCCTCTACTCCCAACATGCTCTCAAGGCACCAGACTTACTGACCCAAGGGATATGCAACATTAGATTAAAAAAAAAAACAAGTTGTAGAAAGATGTCTTGGCTAAAACATCATACTTCACACTCAACTAGCTCATTTAATCCAATAATTTCAATGCACATTTTAAACACAACTCCCCACTGACATGCAAAGCAAATATTAACAGCCCCATTTTACAGATCACAAAACTGAAACACACAATAGGACAAATGCCTGGTCCTATTGAAGTCAAAACCAAAGTTGGAAATAGATTACAAAAGTCCCGAGGGGTAGTCCCTGCCTTAGAAATTAAACCTCATTCCTTCACAGACAAACCAGTAAAACTTGGTGTTCATGGATTAGAAAATTACAACCAAGTAACCCTGTATGTCTGTAAAGATTAGACTGCTTAAAACCAGAACATATTAACCTGGTCTGTAGTATTATTACAAATATCCTACACCTCTATTGTAAATAGAAAGCAAAAGGAGGAGACCAGATTAAGTTACAGGTGTGATGGAGGTGCTTTTAATCCATCAAAGGTAACTGCAAATGCTCTATCAGGAGCAGACCCAAATATTCCTCCTCAAGGCTTAGAGATGCAGTTGTAATAAGAGGCCTGAGCTTATGGCATCAACTCGCCGTTACGCTAGCTGACATGAAATCAGGTCCCGAGAGGTACTAGCCAAACTGAAAGGCCACCAATGTTAATAGAGGCTGCATGAGCTCAGCCAGCCCACAGCATTTTCCCTTTGAATGGCTCTCCACTTCAGAGGGGAGAAGATGGCCATCTGGACCTACTTTTTATGGTGCTGCCCAGTACTATGGCACTGTTCCTGTCTCTTCCCCCATCTATCTGATTTATCAAATAAATCCAGGGATGGTGTTTTCTTGGGCCTTGGCTTCCAGACATTGCCACAACAGAACCAATTAATGATGATGAAGGTGTAGACTTTGACCAAGGCTTGCTCTGTCCAGAGCCCATTTTTCATACAATCATAGAAAAGCTGGGTTGGGAGGGACCTCGGGGTGGCACCGAGTCCTGAAAACCTCCAAGGATGGAGATTCATCACCGCTCTGGGCAGTCTGTTTCAGTGCTTCACCACCCTCCCAGTGAGAATATTCTTCTGACTATCGAACCTCAACTTCCCTCGCTGCAGCGACTGAGAATAGCTGTTTGATTTCTAGGTTCTCCTGAACCTCCGAAGAGCGGTTGCTTCTCCAATTGTTATGACATGCACCCACCCACCACATATTTCCAGTTAAACGTATAGTTGGGGCTGGTCCTACTTTGCGCAGGGGTTTGGACTAGATGTGACCTCCTGAGGTCCCTTCCAACCCCCATTTTCTATGATTTTATCCCTAAATGTGTTGTTGGCACATTGGCAGACAAAGTTCCTTGGGAGAATTTGATATCTTTTATTACACCAATTGCACACTGGCATTCATCGGAGACCTTTGATCGCACACTTACTGCCTCCTCACCTTCCTTGGTGACCAGGGCACAACTAGCCCCCTGTCCATTAGATAAGGGCACAGCTTCATAGCTCCAGAAATTGTATCAACTAGATATGGGAAGCCCTAGCATGAGCATTATTTCCCCCTGCAAAGTAAGAGACCGCTGTACACAGATGACATGTATTTTTTAATTGAGGAAAGATTTTAAATTGCTCAGACTTTTGTTGGAGCTGATCTCTCCCTCTTTATAGTCTAGAAGGAAGAGCTTTAAAAATAGCTGCCAATGGGAAATCCATCACTTTGGCAATGGGGTTTGAAGGAGACTAATCTGTCTGAAAGCTTCACTATCTCAGGAAGTGTCAGTGCTGTACAGGCAGCCTGGAGAAGGGAGATAAGCATCTGTTTAATAGGCGCAGGACTCCAAAGGTTTAGCTATTGTTTGGCTGTTCACTTCCTCATCGTTAGGAAAGGTACAGGCCGGTTGCTTACAGCTGCTCCTTGGTCGCACTTGTGTCCATAACAAGAAAAAAAGAAAAATCGCCGAAGTGTGTAAACATATAGCAAACAATATAGACAAAGGGTTTTTGAACCCGAAAGCTTGCTTAATAACTATTCTCCAACTATTTGGATCGGTCTAATGAAAGATATCACATTCACCCAAGGAGCCTTGTCTGCCTGTGTCGTGTCTGCAGTTAATCATTGTGCCCATCAAGCGTTAAGTTGGTCCTCCTAGGGACCCGTAGAGATCACACCCAGATGGCAAGTGCCCACAGAGCTGGCATAGCCCGTTTTCCCTGCAGGCTGGTGAGTTATGACAAGCCAAGGAAAGAAGAAGTAAAGAGAAGTTTGATCTCCCCCCTCCGTTAATCCGCGTCCAGTGAACAGCCCTTAAGGAACAACAACTGTCTTCCTTTCTCTATTCATTTTCTAAACATATTAGTCACTTAGGGACATTTATTTTTTTGGCACCAATTGTTGGCTTGAAACATTTCACTGGCTTAAAATACTCCTTTGTGTTTGTCTTTTCCTTCTTCCTCCTCCTCCCCACCCCCCTGTCCAAACTCTTTAAAAGTGAAGCGAGCGTGTTTGTCCAAGCACCGAGTGGGTGTCGTGGACAAGGGGTGACACACCAGAATGATTTAGAAGCTATTTTGTTGCTCCCCTACCCACGAGGCTACCTTCACAAGCCAGATCCTCCCTTCCTGTCCTGAAGGACTCGTCTGACGACCAACCGTGGCAATATTATGAACCGTCATGAAGTCCAATAGTAGAAATGTTTGGAGATGCATTCTGTAGGTTAAAGAAAAAGTTTTCAAAAATAAGCCTAAAAGTTTTATAAAAACAACCTACTAGAAGCTTCAATAATTTTTCACTTGACTGGGCTCTTAAAACCCGTATTTAGGACTGAGGTAAAGCATAGGTTTGCAATCATTGTATAAAGCTAGATGGCTACTCTACTTAGATGCATGCTGGGTAAGTGCATCGTTAGTCTGGCCGCACAATATGATGCATCCCAGATTTGTTGCCTACTGCTTCCATAACAACGATCAACACACAGATAACCAACGTGCAAATGCATCAGCCACGTCGAGCCGCAGCGTCCACCTTCTGTGCTTCTTCACACAGCTGTTCTGCATATAGGCGCAGGCTTGTCCTGAGTTACAACTGAAAGGCTGTTTCCAGAGCAATGGTTAAGGTCTGGGATTTTATTTATTTATGTATTTAGTTTGAAGAAAGATCTGGCCTCTACATACTCCATCCACAGCATTAAACAGGTGTTTTTGATTTATTATTCCCCTCCACAGGCACTGCTTATGCACTCAGACTCAACAGGTCCTCCCCCTCTACCAGGGAGGTCAGCAAAAACATGGTTATTTTAATTCCGACGTGTAAAATGTGTACACTTAATTAAGAAAAAAATGCTTTTGGAAAGATAAACAGACGTATAAGTTGTTATAATGAACACGTTCAAAGGGTTTTAAAGTAGCGGACTCCGTGAAATGATTCTGCTCAGATTCGGTGCGAAAAGGGTTATTTCAATACAGATGCTGCAGCAGCAACGTGGAAAGTCTGGAGGGGAGAACGAGAGGGTTTGGCCCTAGACATTTTTATGTCTAGATCAGGGATACCCAAGGCCAAATCCAGCCCCCAGCACTGTGTGATCTGACCTGCAGGGCTCCCTGCTGCCAAATCTCTGGCCCTATGGAGAGCCCCGGACGCTGCACACGAGCCGGGCCGCAGGGTCCAACCCCAGCATGTGGGGCTCAATCCAGCCCTGCACCACTCATCTGCCGGCGGGATTAAAGGACTGAGCACTACTACTCCAGACTGTTGGTTTAAATGCAGCCGAGATTGGTAGCAACTGAGCTGATGCACATCGGTAACAGTGTTCATCGCTTTGGAGGATAGTCATTTCCGGGTCTCGATCTACTTCTCAAGGCGTTGCCATCTGTATAGTATAGCATAGGCGACCGTACAGCGAATAGATAGGCATCTGTATCGTTTGAAGCAATTTCATCATATCCCACTAATCAGACCCCCGAATCAGTGGTCCAAGGAGATCAAGAATTGAACTACCCGCAAAACGAGCATTTCTTTTTTGATTTCTGAGGTAGCGTTGTGGGCTAAGGGGGGTCTGAGAGCAATCGTGCTGCTACTAGCCATGCCTCTCCTGCGGCTAGGGGACTGCAGCCCCCAGGGGTGTTTGTACACCTCACTTTTGTCGCCGTTTCTTGCACCGCAACGGCGCGACTGTCCGCACAAGAGGAGAGTTAACATGGGAAAGGTAGACACAATACGCTGCTGCAAGACACTACCCCGTTGCTCAATCATTCGAAAGCAAATCTTGCAGTCTTTCAGCAGACGCGCTCTTTTCGTATGCCTACCAAGCACAAGTAATAGTGAACTCCTAGAAAGCAAGATTAAAACAGCAAAATTTACTTCGAGGCAGACATGCAAAGAGCCTTTTTCCTCCAATCGGTCTCTAAAAGGAGGGAAATACTGCATTTCTGAGACAGACCGGGCAAAAACCATACAAGTGCTCCAGCCTGAGCAGCTGGTCTCACCAGAAAGCCATTTGTAACACACTGAACACTGGAGGGGGAAAAAGATGAAGCGGATGCCTATGAGGCCAACAACTAGTCAGAGGAAAATGGTGAATAAAAACCTGTGTTGTATTTTAAGTCTCCTTATCTCAGGAAAGTGAGAGGAGTTAAACTAGACCCAAAGAGGTTGCATCTCCTAAGAGGTTAGGGTGGAAGCAACACTTCAACAAACACTGCAACATCGTTACACAAGATACCCCATTCACCCCAAAACAGCTGGCTAGTTAGGGAGCCTATCTAGTGTTTCTGTCCGAGAAGGAGACATTAATGAAACTTATCTGAAAAAGGGTTTTTTTCAGTTCCTGTTCATCCAAGGACAGTCAGAGGAAAACAGCTGTAATGCAGGGATCTCAAAAGGGAAAGATTTTTGCGTCTATTTGGAACGAAGAGACCACATCCCTTCCTTCTCCAGTAAATTGAAAACATTGCATGGGGCTGTTCCTCACAGTTTAATGGCTCATTTTCTCACAGGCTGTGATCCGAGGGCCGTTTCCTTTCTTCTGGGAGAGTCCGTGCATTGAGATAAATATACAAAGCATGACGAGTCTGCAATGACAGAACTCCCAGGGAAAGTGCGATAAGGGAAAGGACAGACAGAAAGACAGAGGAGAGGACAGAGATAAACTGGTCACATTGTCACTACTATTTATCACTACATTTGGAACGTGTCAGAATCTCATTAACCTGGCTGATTTCACCGACGGCTCTTCATTGCTGCAGCGTCCAAAGTACTTAACTATAATAAACAGCAGCACAACAAAACACCAATAAAAATCATTAAAGCATAAGTCTTGTAATTTAGTACACAGATTAGCTTCTCCATCCAGATCTGCAGATTGCTGATTGCAATTTATTTCCCCATTTATGGGTGTCATGTGAAAGTGCGAGTCAGATTTATTACTCAGATATTCCATCCATCACTGTTACAGTCAGTCTCACAGGTGAACCAAGTAGATATCACTGAAGACAGATAAGAATTGCTTAATTTGACCTTAATTTCCAATAAATGTTATTTGCAACACCATATATTTTACACAGCAAAAAATGGCTACTTTCATAAAATGCTTAACTGTACTGTATCGGCAAATATATTTTAAGTGCATCCATAAAATGGGCCACCTCTAACGGCTCCAAATTGACACATAATGTGCTTAATATATTATGTGAATACAAGAAGCACGTGTAATTTTATTTATGCTAGAAAATATTTTGATCAGCAAAACTCCAGCACTGGCAAAAGCAGGGGCATTTCAGGTCACAACCGAGATGCATTGACTTGGCTACGGGGAGCAGCCTGGAGCTGGACTAGCAGGGGGTAGCAAAACCCCAAGCAGATGCACAAAGGCAGCGATGCCCGTTTGGTGCACGCATGTTGCAGGGGTTGTCGGCGTGGCCGGACACAGGTGCATCAGTGGAGGTCTCCACAGCCTCTCTCGGCAGTTGCAGAGCCTCACGTTGCAATGAACAACATTCCCGTGATGGCAAAGGCATGACACTTCTTGCCGGTCACGACCTTAGGCCCACAGACTGAACAGGAATGCAGGAACTGCCATATCAGAGCGATGGCTCAAAGAGTCCAGTGTCCTGCTCTCCAGAAGCGATATGCAGGGCAGGGAACAGTTTAAGAAATGGGGCATGTGCAGAGCGATCCAGCCCCGTTGTACTCTCCCAGTCACCAGCAGGCATAGGCTTAAGGAGGTCCTAAACCTGATGCTATAACCCCAAACGCGTTGTTTGATAGCCCCCGATTGTCCATAAATTCAACTAACCCCTTTTTGAACCTGGTTACGTGGTGCTATTAAGTCCCACGGCCAATGAGTTCCACGAATTGTGCTGAGTGAGAAAAGGCGTCTTTCTTTTGTTTTAAATCGGGTTGATAAATCACCGTGGGTGCCCCTAACTCTTGCGCTCTGAAACAGAGGAGTAGCTCTCTAGTCGCTTCTCCCATGTGATTCATGATTCCCCTTCAGTCATTTCCCTCTCTTTTAAGAGGACAAATCCTAATCTTTTCAGCCCTTCGTCATCTGGAAACTCCTTCCTCCCCCTGGTCATTTTTGTTTCCTTTCTCCGTTCCTTTTCAAGTTGCACCGTAGCCTGTTTTTAGATGTGGGGACCAGAGCTGTACGTGCTGTTCAAACTGTTGATGCCCTGTGTACTAGTACAGGGGCAGAGCGAGCTACTTGGGCTGGTTTTCAGCTCCTTTCTTAATGGTTCCTGACATTGCTTGTCAACACCATATCGACTGCATCCCCCCTTATCCACATATAACAGAAAAAATCCATCAGATCAGACGCATGACTTCCCTGCTCAAAACCCCTCTTGACTCTTCCCCAGCATATCGTACTTATTTGTGGCAGACTACTATTCTATTTTTGATAATCAAGTTTCCTTGCAGCAGAAGTTTGGCCAGTATATAGTTTCCTGAGCTGCTTCCTGACATCCTGCGTGATAGGGATCGATGCAAAGAATTCATTTATCTTCTCTCCTATGGCCTGCTCCGGCCTCCGAGTGCCCCTTTTCCATCTCGGTCATCTAATTCCCACCGCCTCTTCTCTTACCTGACTTCCTGGACGACTTCCAGCTTCTGATTAGCGTTGGCAAGCCAGTCAATTGGCCAGTTAAATATTGCCAATTGACTTATTATTTGGACCCATTGGCAATTTTTTTACAATTTTTGACTGATATTTGACCAGTCAATCAACCAAGCAAATCCCTAACCCCACTTCTGATGGTTTAAAATAAAACGTTTGAGGAGCTTTTATGACTTCAAGTTCGTTCCTGGCCTGCCTTCTTGTGGTTTCACATTTAGCTTCCCGGAGTTTATGCACCTTTCATTTTCAAGGGTATCTTTTTGCCTCTAACAGAGCGGGTTCCCCCAGCAGTCAACCACCCTGTAGGGGAAAAGTGCATGGAGGAGGATTATACGATGTAATGCTGCCCTCTCACGGTAATCTTTGTTTTTACAGGTTTAAAAAAGAAAGAAACGAGCCCTTACTTACCTACAATTTAACGCTTGCCCTCGCTGAGGCAGCATAAAGAAATGCAGAGCTAGCGGTGGGCATCCCAGACGCTTGCACGTAAGCCTCTAGAAAGGTGCGGTCTTCTCCAACTCTTTTCACACGTTGTCTTCCAAGCCGGACATGAACATTAACTGATATTGAGACGTTACTTAAGGCTCCCTGCAAGATTGAAATGGGAATACTTATCGTCTGACGCAGGAAAACTGAGACATAAGGAGATGAAGTGCTTTGCTAATTAACACACTGAACCAGTGCCAAAGCAAGGAAGAGAACCCAAAAGTCCTGATTCGAGCTGCTGTAAAACAGTGTCTCTTTTGCAGTACGTGACAGTCATTTTAAATGCACACAGATTTCCAATCATTTCACAAGGTGCTTGACAAAGTTCCTAATATTTCTTAAAATGACAGCATTTTTCCATCTTATAGTTTGGTCTAGCTTCCTGGGATTTAAGCCGCAAAGCCTGCCACTGTTAGTGGTTCCTTTCCCAGTTGAGTTCTTGCTACTTCAACTAGCACCATGGACCGGATAAGAGATGCATCTGGAGAAAGATATACCCAAGGACTCATTGCACTACTCAACCCTGTATTGTAGCAGCCTGTGGTCATTATTAACTGCTCTGTAAGGCACAGGGTCATAGAAAAATAGGCTGAAAGGGACCTCAAGAGGGGCTGGAAGGGACCTAGAATAACCTTTGCTAAGTTGGGGTCATCTTGTTGGAAATGTTCTAGTCCAGTATTTATCTAACTACTTATCGACCTGTATGTAAACCTTCCCTGTATAAAAAGCCTAGTGGAACAGTTTACTTCCATTTGCGGGCACCTAGCTGCAAGTCTAGCCTGAGGTCACATGGGAAAAAATTTGGGAGGTTGTATCCAAGTGCCCCTGATCGTCCACCTTCACCGTGTTTCAAGAAACCCATGCAGTGCAATCTCTGCACAAGAGACATTCAGGCTTCAGTGCAGCGAGCTACAATTCAGCATGACATGCACTGGCAGCGAGGTGAAAGTTTTATATATATATATATATATATATATATCTATCTCTTATCACGCTTACCAGCATCTTGGCCAAAATACAACTTGAGTAACACTCTTCCACTTTCAAGCTCTTCATATTTCCAGTTGGCTACAGTACTTATTCCTTCTCACAAACCTGCTGTGTGCTATTAAATAGCTATCAAGCTCCTCCCTAGAGTTGGCTGCATTTCAGAAGCTCAAATAAAACCCTTCAGGAGAAAGCCACGAAGGAAATATAAGAATAATACGTTATAAAGGCAATTGCCTGATTAAATGGAAGGAAACCTTTCTGGACCTCATGAATAAAAAATGACATGGTATTTCTTCAATGAACATTTCCCTCTGTTCAAATGTAAGCGTGGGAAGGCAACTCTCAGTGATTTGGCATCTTCATGCTAGTGCTTGAGGGGTCTATCAAGCCCTTTTGCTGGTGCTTGGGGGGTCCATCACAGACAAATTGGATCAAATACATTTTAATGCACTTGCTTGAAAACTTGGGGGAAAGAATAACCGGCCCAGAACCTCACAAGCCGTAGAGAAAATATCACCTAGCTTGGAAGTTTGCAAAAATTTGCAAAATGGCTTTATAGAAACCTGAAGTGTAACAAGTGTTAGGTCATTGATGCTTCCAGCAGTTGCACAATCGTAGCCCAGCAGACATGTTAAAGGACAGGAGTAGCCAAGACCATCTCCACCCCCTTTCCCTAGTCGTGGCGCCTGGCCGCACAGTTCGAGCATTCCTTCTTCGAGAGGTGTTTGGATCTGGGAAATGTGGTTCAGGCTCATCTGCGAGATCCTGGTTCAGGTCAGCGCATCTTTAATTCGCTGAAACGGGGAACATTCAGAACAAAGCTTTGGCACGGGGCTAGGCGACCTTCAAGGTGGTTTGGAAACGCACCCAGAAGTCCAGACGCTTAGCTCAACCTCAATCAAGGACCAGAGGAAGCGTGCCAGACTCAGAAGTTCACACAAGAACGGGCTTTCTTCCTGCTCCTGGTGAGGCTTAAGAGTTTCACTTTCACACAGAGGGTTGCCTACCTCCAGTCTCAACCACAAAAGCATGGAGACCAACAGCCAACGAGCAAAGGAACGTGAAAGTTGTAAAACAAACTTCATCAAAACTTTAAAAGGGCTGAGTCCTGGGTGGAGTTTAGTCTGGCTGATAATAAAATGGTGCATCTGAAGAGCACTTTCCATCCACAGACCTCAAAACACACTAGAAATGAGGCTGGTGTCAATTATCTCCATATGGCTGAGGGGAAATGGAAGCACTACGAGGGAAAGCAGCTTGCCAGGATGTCACGGCTGGCCAGCGACAGCGACGGGAGCAGACGCCGGGTCCGACTCCTGGGCCCCGATTCTGTTCTGCTGAAAAGCGGCGGCCCCCTGACCAACAATCCTCCGCGCCTGCCTCTTTTTTCATTCGTCTGCCTGAAAATGCCGTAGATGGAGGGACTTTCATTTAATGTTGCCTGTGCATTAAAAAGAGCAAGTGCCTGAAAAACCGAACAGTCGAGTGAGGTAGTAACTATGATCATTAGACATAATTGGATAGTCTGAGATCATTGGAGAAGCAACATTAAGCAGGATTAGAAAAAAACCCCCACATTGCCATCAGTTTCAAGGAGAAAATCCCCTCTGGCTGTAATTTATGTAAAGTAAGCACAGTGTAAAAGCAATGACAATATTTTTTCCGAGGAGGAACAGAGCCTCCGGATTGACTGCGTAGAATGGACCTGCGGTACCCGTTCCGTTTGGGACGCACTAAAATGGCTTTTGCAGCTCGTCGGCTCTGGGCGGCGAGCGCTGCGGGCCCTGCCAGCCGACGGGGTCGGGCTCATCACCTCTGGGGAGGAGCAGCCAGCGCCGGGTCGTGCCCCAGCCCGGGGCCAGATGGCGCTGTCATGCCAGAAGAGCCACCTTTCCACGAGCCATAAAGCTGTGCAAGGTCCCCCAGCACTTTTGAGGACGGTACGAGTTAAAAGGGACCCCTCCTCCCCATCACACTGCTGCCGATTGTAAGCAGCGCTGAGTTCTTGCCTGCAAACGGGGTACACAAGGGTGGAGCGCTTGCACCTCCCAAAAGGGCCGAGCCATAAACAGATCTCTCAGCACACCTGGTAGTAAAGAGTCGCGTAAAACCGGAGCGCCTGTGTTTGGTACTGGGGACACGAGGCGGTTCTGTTTCATGGACCTGCGCAGCGATTACGAGCACAGCCTTGCTCTCTGAAGAGCACCTGCAAAGCATCACATGCAGACAGAGGACTGACCTTCCAGGCCTTCAGGCGTCCTGCTGATGGCGGTTTTGATGCGTCTCGGCATGGTTCAGACAGGGAAAGAGGCTGCTCGTAACATCTAACTCGATTCAAAATTTGTATCGGTGGCAGCAAAGAAACTGGTATTGGCTTCCAAATGCTGAACTCATACCATTGCCTGGATGCGCGGCATCGCCCTGCCAGGGTAACCCTGGGGCAACGGCTGGGGTAGCACTAAGGGACCACCCCTAAAATTCTCTCTCTCAGCCACATCGGAGAGAAAGGGCAAAATCAGAACTTCAGCTGAAAAATACAGCATGGCCATGCAGCTCAGACTGGGCTAACGAGACCGTATATCACGTTGGATTGACTTTTTCTTTAAGGCGAGGCCTTTTCATCGACTGCCACACTTGTCTTGTGCATGATCAGGCTGACCGGATGGTCCAGTGGACCCGAGTTTTTATCACGTAGCATTTTAATTTTCGGTCCGGGCCAGGGCAGTAGGAACTTGGACGCTGTTACCTTCTGCGAGCTGTTGGGTTGGTCTAGGGAAAATTACTGCTAGTCTCAGTCTTCCCCAACCAACTACCCACCCACATATCACCACAAAAATGAGACCCCATGCAGATGTTCACACGCTAGCTTTAATTGAGCTGGTTCAGTTACCAATAGTAATCAAGCCTAAGTGGTCCTTGATTTTACAATGGCTAATTACCCAAAGAAGGTCCTAGGGAGGATTGTGCAGCCTGTGCTGCAGCTCCTACTGCGATGGCTTGGCTGCCGCTGGTACCAATGAAGGTGGGGTAAAATGAGTGTGGGCACGTCCACGTACACTACAATCACACCTCCTCTGATACCAGACTATAGATTTGCTTCATAGCTCCATGACTGCACTACGGGGATGGCTATCGTTACGCCTTGTCCTCCAAAACCCACCACGCAGATGACAATAAAAGAAATCTCTATTCAAAATACCTTTTCCATTTTGTTTTTAAAGCCGTCTTGCTGGGGTTTTTTGGGGGTGGGAGGTGGCACAGAGGAAATCAACGACTCCTTTCTTCCCTCGACTCTTGAAGCAAGGATGCAACAGCAAGACCGTACCGAATTCCCAGTTAGATGACCTGAAAAAAAACAAGACAGGGCTGTGTTAGCAATTATAAACACATTGCTAAATTCAGACACCACTTATTTATTGATGTGTGTTTGTACAATAGCAGCGGCTGGGAAAGCTGCAGACTCCCAGCTACCTTCTGATGGCACATAATAAGCACAGACAACATGCAGACCTACAGTGAATAATAGAACAAAAAGCTTCTAGAGGCACTGAAAATCAAAGCGCATAGGCAATCAGATGCTATCCTGGTAAACCTCCCGGGAAAGGGAGCGAGGGGCATCTTAGGAACACAGCACTTACCAGGGAAGGCGGGAAGGTTATGTTACAGGAAGGTTATGTTAAAATCTAAACATTCAGGGGGAGAAAAGGGGAGCGTAACGTTTTACCTAGGGTTTCCGAGTCCAGAATTGCACCATACCACGTCAGAGGCCTACCAAGGCCAGATATCATAGCTCATCCAGGATATCATGACTTGGAGATCGCAGGTCAAACCCAAGACTATAGCGACAATTCAGGAAAAACAAAGTTCCCGTGACGATGCAAAGACCTTCCTAGTGATGGTAAAGTGGCTTTCTAGCGACATACGGTAGGACCTGGCACACAGGTGCCACCGTCAAATATTAGGGCGTGAAGTCAGACTTTTGCACTACAAACCAGGTGAAAGTGAGCTTTTGCATGGTCTCATCCTAAAATCCCACTGTAACAAAATTGGGACAAGCACCTTTTTTATAAATTCTATTAAAAGAAAAAAAATTTAAACTCTTGCCCTCGCTGTAGGACAGCCACGGGACTGGCTCGAGTTCAAACACTTAGCCACTTCTTCATTTTTTTACGATAAGCAAATGAAAAAAAAAAAAAATGAAACACCGCAGGCAACAATTTACAAACAAATTATAGGAAACATTCACAAAGGAAAAAATGCTGCAAAAATATCCACGCAGATATGCCCAAATATCTATAAATCAGCTGCCAAACATATTTTGATATGCATCTGATGTCCAGCGATTGGGAAACGTCAGCTATTTTTAAACTACATATTTAACCTCTCTTTTCTTTGGCGAGTATTTCCAATTAAATGATTACGCATGCAGCGCTTATTCATACAATGAGGTTCACATAAGTGAGATTAATCCAGTTTGTCACGATGATCTTTTCCTTACTGCCGTTGGTAACAACCTCTCCAGAAAAATGCAATTTTAAAGCATGTAACAGCTAGACCTCGTGTTTCCATCAGACAAAGAACTCCGACTTATTTCTGCGTGGATTTGTGTGGCGTGTGTATTTGTATCAGGGCGGGCAAAATGCGGCCCGTGGAGCCCCTAAAAATGTAGAAAATGAAAATTTCCCTGCCCCTGGCTGCCTGTCATGCAGGCCTTGATGGCTTACCAAAACTCAGTAAGTGGCCCTCCATCCAAAATAATTGCCGACCCTAATTTATATCATGAACAGGCTCTAAACAGGCAAAATCCAAAGGCTCTAGTATTATTACTATACTTGCGTACTAGACCTGTGCAAATATATTTCTCAGGTGACCTGACCGATGAGAACCACTGCTAATCCTCAACTTTATCCAGTGTACTTAAGGTAATTATTCATGAGTTAAGTAAGCAAATGGGTTTGGCTGATGTTAGGGACTAGCTCTCTAAGCATTAATTGTTTCAAAGCAAGTACTTGGATTTTCCCCTTCACTTGCTTGTGTAGGACAGAGGACACAAAAGACGAGACTGACTTAAAAGGGAAATCCGGGATTTGGCTTTTCTGTCCTCAGGGCAGGCTCAGCTGAGGATCCAGAGTTTGCAGGTACCTTGCCTAGAAGTCAGAGAGCTCAGGAGTATTTTGTTACGAACATCACGACACAAATTGGGGAAGTGCTCCGGAAATCACATTCCCTGCAATGCTGGGACCCCAGAAATGTATTAGTGCACAAGCAGGAACACACCTTTACGCGTCACCTATGGCACTTGACTCCAGGCCTGGGGACAGACATTGCACAAAACCAGTTCAAGTGATCAGAAACTGGTTTAAACCTGTAACAGAACAGACATTCAGTGCACATAAACCAGTCTGAGAACGGCTGAAACCAGTTTGAGATAAACCTGGCTGAATGCAGCAACAGACCGACCTGATTTGGATCAAACCGGTTTATGCAACGTCTGTCCGGACCCAAGGACTTCCAGCACCAGAGCACCATTACCGGCCCACGGAGCTAGCAACTCCACCAGCCGGCAGCCGTGGTGAACTGGTTCCCTCTGGAAGCGAAATGCAGGAAACCCGTCCGGCAGCACGTCACAGACAAGCAGCAGAAAAAAGCCAAAATTAATTACAAAACTGATTGCTTAGCAAAACTAGACCAATATGCAGAAGAGGTGGCAAAATACATTAAACGTTTAGAACGATTGCTCTTTTCCTCCAAGGTGCAAATAATGATTTAGGTAAGGAAAAGAGCGTGCGATCTATCTCCACAGCATCTTTTTATATGGGCTTCAGTTCCCCGGTATGCACACAGTATCAGGGGGTGTCCTCTTAGGCAAGCACTGCCCTGGGAGGCACTCGATGAGAGAAACCGTCTTAATGTGCCAATTATTTTATTATAACAGGGTCTGGAATCTGCTGGTGTTAGAATAATTTAGCAATAAAAAAACCTAACATTTGGGGCCTGAGCAGCTTAATGAGACATCTGAGATGCCTTTAAATTGTGCTGTTTACCTGGCTCTCATTTATCTTGATGGCCCCTGGCCTAGAGGTTAAGTGTATTTGCAGTGGGTGATAATAATAAGTGCATTAGACATCCCCAAGATAAAATAAGCCTCCTTAGCATAATGAAGAATTAATGACGCTTAATTTTTCCAGAGATGGAGAAAGGATGTCAGAGCTGATGGATGCTTCCTGGGTGCAGCAGATTTGTCCTTTCTGCGCTCAAGCTGGCACCCTGTCGCCTTTCGCAGCATCTGATGAAGCGGCTATGAGTTCATGCAAGCTTAAGCTCGCTATAGATCTTATTTTGTTAGTCTGTAAGGTGCACCTCTACCCTGCCACCCACCAAACGGGGTGAAAGCTGGCCTTGCACTAAACACCCCAGGTCATCGCAGGGGTATCGTGAGTGCCTCTCCTCCAGAGGTTGCTACGCTGAGAGGGATTCAGGACTCACGTGGCAGAATCATACTTAACTATAGCAATAGCTCTTCCCCTCTGTATTTTTTTACATCTTTCCATTGTCTTTTGTTTGATACTTAGAAAGCCAGTACATGGGGCAGGGGCCTTCTTTGATTTGATTATGCAGGCCTGTGCAGCGCCTAGCATAAACCCTATGTGGGGCCCACAGACACCACTGCAATATGGATATAGACAGATAGACAGACAGCAGCATCCTAATAGGAGGTAAACACGCCCATGACCAGGGAAGAACTGGGATGATACAGCTAACGACTGGCTAATTCCTCGAAGAAGCATGGTCTCAAGGGACTATACATATGGTCTCAAGGGACTGTAGACACTACAACTCCTCTCTCAGAAAAATGCAAGCTCATACTGGAGAGGTAGCCCTTCATAGCAGTTTCATACGCACTCTCATCAGTGCAGCAAATAAGGCTTCCAATTCCCGATGCACAAAGGAAAGGAAAATGATGTTGTGTGTATGGGAAGAAACCAAGGATGAAAGCTGGAAAAAAGAAAAAAAGAGACAAGAAAAAAGGCTGGTTTTCCCTTTTCCCACCCCAGACACCCCCGCTCATGCTACTCTGTTTGGTTTTATGTACGAATTGATGTTACAGCAAGTACAAGGGAGCCCATAGCACGCTCAGCTGCACGGGGACCCGGGCAGGCAGCTTTTGACCTTGACCCGCTGTAGGCAGCCAGCGTGGACCCCCCAGGGTCAGCAGCCACCGCATGTCTACCTTTCCATGGGGGTTTATGGGTGACTTACCCCTGACCTATTATTAATAGGAACTCGAGGCCCTTCAATTACCTTCTCCTTTTAGGTAACTTCTTTCTCTGCTCCATCAAATACATTTTCCCCTTATGGTGCTGTATGCACTTTCACCAGAATTACTTCTGCAGAAGGTCCTGACCTATTGCAGAACAACCTTCGTCAACTGTTTATGAGAGACAGAGCTCCCTTCCGGGGGGGTGAGGATATTTTATGCTTCTGCAGTGTCTTTCCTTTAAAAACTTCAGCGTGCTTCAGACTGAGCCAACATCACCCCAGTTGTAATGGGTGGGAGCAAGTACAGTTCCCGATGATTTGCCCGGAAGACAAATTAAGAGTCTCTACTAATTCCAGAAACTTGATTTCCGAGGCCCGACTCGTGTTCGCTAGCACTACACTCATAAGCAAGCAGCAGCAAGAAAATTCTTTTAATCAAAAAGGAGGAGATTTATTGTATTTGCAGAGCTGAGGAGGGCTTTACTACCTTGTCTCTAGTCTCCAGCGTGGAAGCTGCAGAACATTTCTTCTGCCTTCAAAGACTGCAGAAAAATGTCAAAGGTGCATGGGAGAGGCTGCCTCTTTTACTGCCGAATACAAACAGGAAACAAAGGGAACAAACACAGGCTTCTTGGCCTCTCTTATAGAAGCCACCCAGCAAGTGGTTCTGACTGCCAGCCAATTCAATCAGGAAGTTTAATACCAGGCAGGGGACAGGACAGAGAGGCTATAGGTGAAACGCTGCGTGCCAGCCACCTGCAACGCACCTGCGGGGGCTGCTTCTCTTCAGCCCTCCTCTCCCCTCTGGCTCCTAGGGACACTTGCCCAGCGGCTGAAACGCACAATAAGCCCTTGTTGACTGCATGTTTCCAGCCCTATAGGTTCTCATTATTAGGAGAGGAAGGGAAAAAAAATGAGCAGACGACACAGTCTTACAGCTTGGAAAATAAAACAAACAAAACCACATCTCCCCCTTTCTATTCCCTCCCCACCCCCCAAGTAAGATGAATGAGGAAAATTAATTGCAGCTGTCAAAGCTGCAGGATGCACCAAGTTTGCTCCTGGAAAAATACAGACACTCGCAAAAACTTAGTGAAAACATGAAAATAAATTTACGAAAATGTAAACTGAGCAGAACACTATTGAAAAATGAGCCTGTCCCCCTGAAACAGCAGCCATGCTTCAAAACGCAAGGCTGAGAGCAAGTCCGTCGTTCCACGTTTCTTCCAACAGCGTCTATTAATTTTCGCCCTTAGGATGGCAAAGATGGGGAGAAAGTGGAACCACGTGCAAGTAAACAGGGTCCCCAGGTCTTTAACTCCAGCGCGCTGGCAGTCTGACACTGGATCCCAACACCTGATTTCTGACCGTGTCTGGGTCCAGATGGTAATTAGCCTCACTCATTTGCAAAGCAAAACTGGGAAGAGCTCAGAGACCTGTATGCCGGCACAACACACAGCACCGAGGATGAGATGGACCAATGCACTGCTATAGTTATTAGCTGTAGGTAGCAAGAAGGGAAGATGGATGCTTTGGCTTTTTCCCTTTTATTTCCTACAAGGAAAACGACTCAACGCACGCGGCTTTGAAGGCTGCGTAACACGCGTGGGCGCAGCGAGAGATACTGTGGAAACAGGCCGATTTGCCTCTGGAAGGACCAGAGTCCGACATTTCTTCTCCTTACCAGAACTCGCGCTCAGACTTGGGAACGGGGACCTGTCACCCACAGCGGCAACTCGGAGCAGGGTGTTAAAGAGCACAAGTAATGCCGCATCATTTAGTTAAAGAGTTCCCGTGACAAGGAGCACGCAATCAATAAGGAAAGGCTAAAGCTCCATTACTTACACGAAATGCTTCAGAGAGATAGCTTTGGAAATGCATGCGACCTCCTGGGATTTCATCTTGCTGGCTTTGGGTTAATCATTATAGGGTTTTTCTGCACTGGTGTTTTACCATCACCTTGTCTCATTAGACGAGTGGCAGAGTGTCAATAAAAGGACTGCATTATTGGAGCCAGATCCCTGCATAATTCGAGAGGATTGTCACGTCTAATGGCCAAGACAAGAGACAGGGGCCTGGGCACCCGGGGTTCATTCCTGTCGTACCATCGACCCGCTTGGCAGTCGGCACCTGCGCCTTCGCTTTCCCCGCAAGAGCAGCTCTGCGACGCGCAAAATGAAGTGAGCACCTGGCCCAGGGGGTTGGAAGAGGCGGCTCTCGCTGCACGGACCAACAGGGATGCACAGCTCCTCCGAGTCCCGCTCGCGCATCGGGGTCGAGATCCAGCCTCCAGCAGTTACGAACGTGCTGCTGACTTGCCATCTTATCCGTTCCCCCTCCCCTGCTCCCACCACTAGCCCACACGCCCTCACGCAGGACAGACTGCTTCCTTTTCCATTGCTTGGAACAAACCAGGCTATCGCACATGCCCCCAGCTGTTCCCCACAAATGCAGAAAATACACCAGAGTTCGACAGCCTCGCGGCCCCCGCCTGCCTCGGGACTGCCCTGCTCCAGCCGTGCGGTCTCCGGTCAGCGCGGCTCTCCGAAGCCACCGTGCAGCCACGTCCGACAGGCCACTAAGAAGAGACAGATTCCCCCCTTCCCTTCGTGCACAGCCTCACCCATTTCTTGCCAGTACAACTGGCCCCCCGCCCCCGCTTTTTGGGAAAGTCTCCGTCTCCCCACTCCGCGGTTCTCATAAGCATTTTGGAATTCACGGAATAATTCGTCCCCCAAACCTGGAGAACAAATCAAATGTCAGGTTCGCAAAGCTTTCTAATAAAGCAGATGGTATCACAGGCCTGTAAGTCTCCTCCCAGCTTCGAGGCATCTAAACGCTGACAGATTATCCATTTATGGGCAGATTAATCCTGAACAGTATGAACACCGGGAAGGAAAATCCACGACTTTGTCTCCGTAAGTGAGAAAATGAACACGTTAATACGTACACCGCGCGGGAGCGGAGCGGGGGCCCTCTTGGATCTCATTTTCTTTATAAGTGAATCTCACGCCGCTTAGTAAGTCCCAGGCCCGCCGTCCCATGGACTCGAGGCTGCTATTTATCCACAGAAAACACGTGGCAGATACGATACAGAAAGCTCCCGCCGTGCTTCCCCAAAGCCTAGCCTGAAGGCATCGCCTGAGCTTTTCTCTCTGCAGCAAGTTCAAGGTAGCCTCGACTGCAGCTATCCATTGCCGCTACTTGCCGGGGTGGGAGCAGGTTGCCGCTACCTTTCTTCACGCGGGTACTGTCCATGCCTAGCCCCGCTTCCTTTCTTTCTTCCCCCATCAGCTCCTCTGTGCCCTTCCCCATCCTCTGCGCAGCACCCCCGGGCTCCTCCCTGCATGGGGCCTGTTTTCTCCATGCGTCCCGCTTTTGCAAACACACCCGGGAGGAGGGATGAAGTGGGACTGTCGGCTTCATCCTCGCTAGCTGCACGGAAGCCCTCTCCCTTTATGTGCGCTGCTAGCGGGGAGCGATGGCAAGTTGTACGCCAGATGCTCTATCCTTCGAATGAAACCAAACAACATCCTTTTTCTGCCAGACTCGCAGCAAACCCCGCCTTCGAAAGAGTTGCTCGGAAATCTTTCCCTTGCCATAGCGCTCTCCTATTTCCATAGCACTCTCCATCCCAACGCACTTTCCAAAATGTGGCGTCTCCAGAAATGCATGCCGGAAACGTCGCCAAGCTTTGAGATGGCAGGGAGCAACTCGGCCCTGGGCAGAGGGAGCGAGGCGGCTGAGGCAAGCTTCGTGAAAGCAAGCCAGAGGGTTGTTCAGATCCATCCAGAGCAGTAAGGGATCAGTTTTCAAGGTCTTGTAACAAGCAGCAAGGGATTCAGTTCATCTGCTTCAGCAAGAGGAAGATGGCTTGACAAACTGACCACGAAGACACTGCAGCGTGTTGCACTACGTCACACCTGAAGCTTGGGCGTCACAACTATCCCCACTTCATCGGAGCCTGCACACCTGCTTTAAGGGCTGCTGTTTAGAAGTTGCCTGCAAGGATGAATGCATAAATCCTTGGGCATGTGTCAGCTGTCCCTTTAGGAGCATAGCGTTGGCAGCCTCCTCCTCCAATGCTTGCTTCCTTGTGTTTTTTATTAACTTTTCGTTTATGAATTTTAAACAAACCTTCTTCCTCCCCTCTAATTTTTTCCAAGTCACCTTCCCAAGTTGGCAGCTGTGAAATATTAATTGTCTCATTTGAGGCCTGTCACAACAGTCAGAAAACATCAATCCAGTTTTCTGTAGGAGCAAAGCCGTTTCAAAACACGATGCAGAGAGCTCCTTATCCACTGGGGGAAGGCTGGGGCTTTGTGCATGTCGTACCTTGACTTTTCCCTTCATATCTATCCACTGCTTGAGGAAAAAAAGGAGAGAAGGAGAAGAGACTATTTAAATGTACAGGTCTCCATGGCCACATCATGCTGCTTACGATGCTGATGGGGAAGGCGGCCAAGAGATTTCTCCTGCCAGACTTGCTGCAGAGCAAAGGGACCCTATTTCTTCTGTTTTCTGTTATTCAGGTTTTCTCTAGCTGCTCTGCTACAAGTACATTTGCAGCTGATGAGCACGTAATAGCGGTAGATATCGTCAGAGCTGCCAGCGGTATGCATCTCGGGCAAAGTCAAGGGTCTCGAATGGGGTGAGCCATTGGACTCTGCAACGCTGCCGCATCCAGCGAGCGTCGGAGCATGCAGCAGGGAGCGGGCCTGAGGCAGCAGAGCTGAACTCGGGCTTGCGACGAGGCCCCTGGACCGAATGAACCTCTTCCACTAGAGAACAAACCGTCACAGACTGGTTTAACCAGAGGTCCAAACCGAAGTCATCCTCTCCATGCAGGAGTTGCAACACCCCATTGCGTAAGTTGTGCAGGAGCTGAAAGAGAAGCCGCAGAGGGATAAGAAGCGTCTATGGGATTGCAGGAGTCGGCGTTCCTCGCACGTTTTGCAGGAAGCTCCCGGTCCTGACAGAGGTGTCCCGCTGTGCCGGTTGCCGGGTCATAAGCAATGGCTATCACGACTGCCAGCGAAGACGTACAGATGCATTGCCTAGACCTCGTATTCCAGGAATACAGGTGCTAATCACCCGAGCAGCGACAACGCCGCATTCGTTGTGGTCAAATCGGTGCGGCTGCTATGGGGCGACGGGAATATTATGTAGCTACCCCGAGTTGCTTTGTACCTTATGTTGTCTAGCATTTGCCAAACATTACTGAAGGAGAAAACATTCCCATTGAACCCATCTGTAGGTGTTTATCAGAGCAGAAGGGCTATATACATACGCTGCAGGGTGTCTAGAAGGAAATAAATTCCTGGTTCCACTTATGGCTTAAGGGCTGTCAACAGTGCTGTTATTCACCTTCCTTTCTACAATGTTTTGTGGATGCTAATGGAAAAAAAAAAAATCACGGGGACAAAACCCCCCAGAGAAACATGGCCTCCATTGCTAATATGCAACTCTCCAAGGGCCCGGGTGTTAAAAGGACTTACAGGAACAGTGTGGATGTGCACAGTTAACAGAAACGGCTGAATATGATACATGCCCACTTTGCATTTTATGGATGAAACGTACTTTAAGTGCAGCAGTGTGTTCTCGCTCTCGTTGCGTCTCCCCAGTGCACAGCCAGTCTGGATGCATACGTAGGTGTCCAGGCGCGCAGAAGAAAATGCCAGCCTGTGCTTAAGCAGCTTTTCTGGAGCCTTACACCACCAAAACGCTGCCGGGAGGTGACCGAATCCCAGTGCTCGAGAGCTCTGTCCCTGCCCTCCTGCGTGACACTAGATCAGTCGCTTCTTTGTCATGCGACTCGGCATCCCCCGAGAAGCAATATTTGCTTACCTTTAGAGACAGCTTCAAGATCGACAGTCGGGGAAAAAATGAATATAAAACATCTTATTAATTGATCTCACAAGGGAGCAAAATAAAAGCAGCTGCCTGGCAGAGATGCGGGCTGATCTCCCAAAGAGCACTTACGTGGAAAAAAAAACCCAACAGGATACTTGATGCTCTTCCAAGGTCCCTTCCAGCCTTACAGTCTATGAAAATGGGTGCTGATGGGGTCCACCGGAGGCTAGTCTTCCATTGCAGGCTTTACTGCCATGGCACACGTTACAGCCGAGCTTATAAAAGTTGGAACAGCTATTCTAAGGCTGAGTATTGTTTCAATATGCGTACAGAGAGCTGGGTAGGGAAGACAGTGTCAGACGAAAGGAAAGCAAAGCCCACTGCTGTGTGAAATGTAGCTGCAAGACTCACTGAGCCAGAAGAAGAGCAAGAGATGCCAACCTGTGCAGCTGGCAGCGAGGCTCGCTGGCTCTCTCAGCCACAATACCCTGCAGGTATCTTAGAGGATATGGGGGGGGGGCGGTAATTCTTTCCCAGAGAGCAACAGAAGAAAACATTAGCATAGGAGACGCTGGGAGAATCCCATTAACAAAACCCATGGAGTGGGAAATAATGGCACGGATCTTTTGAGTCAGCAAAACTTTCTTAAACAGCCGAAATGCAACATCAGATGGGGAAAGAAAGTGCAAATAAAGGGTATAGCTACACTAAAATCCAAGGGTGTGGATAGAAGTTTGTGCGGAAGTACCCAAAACAAGCCTTAAAATCGGGCAGACAGCGATAGCAGAGAAGCAGAGGCAGCACGGGGCTTGGTGGGGCTAGCTGCCCGAGTCTTCACCGGACCTGAACTAGTTAGTGCAAAGCTAGCTCAGGGACCTGCAGCCATCTCTCTTTGGAGACTAGACAAGCGCCTAGCTGGAGCCGTCTGACCCCAGCGCTCCTTCCTGCCATGACCCGATGACCTACTGAGGTCCCTCGCGGCCCTAACGACTACGAATCTACGGGTCTTCGGATTACCGTGTAGACGCATCCAAAAGGGAGCCAAGCCACAGGCAAAGCGTCCGAGGGGTGGCCACGTACCAGTGTTTCTGCATTTCAGCGCCGCTGGCACGGCCTGCCTGCTGATAGGAGGCACCATTACAGCTGCGGATGTCTCTTCCTGGGTTAAACACGCATCCGCCGACCAGAGCGAGGGACTCGGATTCAATTCTTGCCTCTGTTAATGGTCACTCCCTCTGTATTGCGGCCCCTCTGGTAGATCTGTCTATATGGCGCAGTTCAGTGCTATACACATACAGCTGAACTAGCTTGGACGCACAAAGAAGGATAGCCTGGTACTTCATGGTTCGGGCTAATCATCCCTCATTCCCATGAGGGCCTCTCAGGGCTAGTCAAGCACGGGGCTTTAATGAGATGATCTAGATGCAATGCTTTTGGTACCTGAGCTCATTCGAGTACCTCTGCCAGGCACTACATTATGCGGTGTAGACATATCTCGTAGTGCCTATCACTGCAGTAAGTGCATCTCTTTGCTTCCAGGTCCCTATTCAGAGGTAATGAGACTCTCTCTCACTGCTGGATCATCATTCATAAGTATGTGCTTCTATTTTAACTACATGGCCTTTCTGAATTTCTTACAGCTGCCTGAGCCACAAACATAACAAGCACCTCTATCTATAAAATAGGTAGAATAATACTTCACTGATTCGCAAAGGGCTGTGAGTTTTAAGTTGGAAATAAAGTATTTCGAAATGCTGAGATAAAAAGGTCCTGGAAGCACTATAGGTTCCTGCACATGGCATGACCAGCATACCTATCTCTACAGGCCAACAGACGTGTAGGGAAGGAAAGAGACAACAAAGCACACTGGACAAAGTAGGAGTTATACTGGAACAACACACAAATATATTCTGGAAGACCAAGCAGGGTCTCTTCCCCCATATACCCTGGGTATGAATGTCTATGCAGCTGCTTAGTCTTGCGAGCTCTCCCAGAGTTGGGAGTAGGAAGCACCCAAGGGTTGCCTAGACACAAACGCATGAGCATAAGTTGCAATGGTTTTGCATGCTGCTACCGAGCTGCACCGAGAGTTGGAGTGAACAGATGAATAGTAGTTATCCCGGGGTATCTGCAAACAGTTGGTGGCTATTGGAGCACCTCACAAGGTGGAGAGCTGACAACTGCCCATCCGTCCCGAGCACAAAGGCAGGTCAGCCTGCAGACACGATCTGCACAAGAGCGTAACTTCCTCGGTTTGGGTGTAAAATTAGATCGTTTTACATTATACTGGTGTAGGGTTGTGAGTCGCGTACCTGGGGTGCACGGGGTGGTGGTTTCTGTTTTCAAACGTGGGTAAAAAGGCATCTGTCCAGACTTGGCCCCTTCTCAAAGGCGACACAGTTGCTGCCCACAGAAATGCTGGGAGCAGAGTGCTTCGTTGTCGTCTTCGCTCCGAAGATACAGCTGGACAATTCCTGCCCCGTGCTGCAAAGATGGCTGGGCTGCCGGAGACCCTGAACCTGGTTTCCGGGCTCAGAGGGGAGAAGAGACTGACCCCCCCCCCACGTTATCAGTAATCAGCAATGGATACAACGGACAGAACGGCTGATTACGTGAGCCGCTGCTGCATTTGCGAGACCCTGCGAGAGCCACTTGTTCTGCACTCAAAGCTAGAGGAGCCACCACTGCAAGGAGCTTTTCTTTGAGAAGGGGCCGAGTCTGGACGGATGCCTTTTTACCCACGTTTGAAAACAGAAACCACCACCCCGTGCACCCCAGGTACGCGACTCACAACCCTACACCAGTATAACGTAAAACGATCTAATTTTACACCCAAACCGAGGAAGTTATGCTCTTGTGCAGATCGTGTCTGCAGGCTGACCTGCCTTTGTGCTCGGGACGGATGGGCAGTTGTCAGCTCTCCACCTTGTGAGGTGCTCCAACAGCCACCAACTGTTTGCAGATACCCCGGGATAACTACTATTCATCTGTTCACTCCATCTTTTGAACTCAAAAGCTTGCTTAATAAATATTTTCCAACTATTTGGGTTGGGCTAATAAAAGATATCACATTCACCCAAGGAACCTTGTCTCCTTATGTCCTTAGACCAAGACAGCTACAACCCAAACCCTAGCCCTTAGAGAGGCCCTCCAAAAAGAGAGAAGACCCCAAAAGAGGATTCTTCCTTTTTTTAGTGTAACAATAGGAGATGTTGGAGGGGGAAGTCTGCCTTTCTTTTTTTTAAATCCCCAGAACAAGTGCAGCATAAGTTGCCTCTACACCAATCCTTACCAACAAGCTTCCTTTCCAAGTAAGCTGCAGGGATGAGCTCTCGGGTGGAGAAAGGCCCTTGCCAATTCACCCATCTAATGTTGCTTGCCTTATTAGTTGCTTTTATCCAAGGCGGGCTGCGAGCCCATCTCGTTCCACACGTGGACCCCCAAACAGAAATCAGAGTCTCCCCACCAGCGCTGCCTTTGAGCACTCACCTCTCGGAGCTACAAGTCTTGACCACCCATCTTGAGCTGTCTGAGGGATGCTGCAGCCAACACGGTTTGCTTGCAGATCATTGACCTTGCTCCCAGAAGGCTTTCGTCTGCCACCGGACTCCGTTCATTTATTGTTCACAGGTGTATTCGTCGCTATTTCAGACCTGATGCAAGTGGGGTTTTTTTTCCTCCTCTTCAATCATGCGCTCCAGCTCAAGGACTGTTCACTCTTTCCCTTGCAGAAGTCATTTGGCAAACATGAGGTTTTGCTCATGTTTCCATGCCTGAATAATAAGGGTGCTAACTGGGCACTGTGCAATGAAAGGGAGGATTTTGCTTCTTTCATGGTTTTCTTGCATAAAAACTGTGGGCCCCTGACAGGGCACCATCCCCTTTCCCATAGCCTTCCCCCCTCTCCTCCCGCGGCTGGTCTGCTTGGCAGGTGTGAAATATTAATTGCCTCACTGGGGAACGGGGCTCACTGTCTGTCACATTTGACTGAAATATCATTCTCTGCTGCAAATATAATTACCGGGGGTCTGGATTTTAAAAATAGCCTCTCGCCTGCCTGTTAATTAGGAGCCGCGCTTTGCTACACAACGAGATATTTTGGTTAATTATGAAAGAGAAAAGGACAAATTTGTCACGTCTTTTGTTTTCGTTCTGCTGCGTCTCCCCGTGACAGCGGCGTCCGGACGTGATGGACTGCTCAGCCGACAGCACCAGATGCTCCTGTGGGGAGCGCGGGGAGAGGGTCAGCGTCCGCGTCGCGGAGGGGTCCGGTGCACGCATGCTTGCAGAAGGCACAAATGCTGAAAACAAGATCTGTACCCTAGGAGTGGCCAGGCAAACTGTTCAGGTCACTCCACACCCCAGGCTAGGCAATATTCACAGAGCACTGAAGCAAGACCACCTACAGATCTCAGGCTTATCATGACGCAGGCGCCGTGCTGGCACCTCTTGCACCGTGGGCTGGCGATGCCCTCTCGACACTCCTACAGAGCCAGGGCACCGCTACGGGCTCCTCCGCCCACCCCAGCGATGGCTGTTGTTCCAGGTTCTCCAAAGACGCCAGCAGATCTCTCTGCATTGGTTGCACTTGGGGCACAGGCTCCTTCGCAAGGACAAGGATTAGAAACTACACTTCATTTATTTATTTTTTTTACATGGAGGATTTGATGCAATCAAAAGACTCCAGAAATGGTGGGTCAGGGCACTGCTTTATATGACCTGCGCCTTCAACTAACCCCAGTCGCTCTAGAATCGGCACGCCGCCCCACCACTAAAACTTCGGCCAAGTAACATCCAGCCCAATGCCGGAGGAAGGGTGCGTGCACCCGAAAGCTTGCAAATAACTTGTTCCCCAACTATTTAGTTGGGCTAACGAAAGAGATCCCATTTACCCAAAGAACCTTGCCAGCCTTAACAACATACAGGGCACTTCACAATAGTAAGATATGCTAGAATCTCTCTTGCTCAACTCCTATTAACAAAATAACACCCCCCAAAACCCTGGGATCTTTTAAAGGGGAGCTGACCAGGAAAAACAAGAACTTATAAAGAAGCCAAAAACTGGCAAATGGACCTAGAAAACTTCCCTCCCTGGCACAGACTTACAAGCCTGATCCTCTTCCTCCCATCTTTGGCATGACCTTAGATGCACCAGAGCAGAGGAAGCGACTGTCATGTCGGTGCATAAGACTGCACCACGGCTGGAGAGCTTCCAGGAGAGAGGCTGAGCTCTCCTCTGACCCACAAAGGGGGGACCCTTGCCCACAAGGTACCAGTTCATTCTGTTAATCTGGCATCTCTCACCGGTTTAAATTGATGCCGGAGGAATCAGCAACGGACAGAACGGCTTACGTGAGCCGCTGCTGCATTTGCGAGACCCTGCGAGAGCCACTTGTTCTGCACTCAAAGCTAGAGGAGCCACCACTGCAAGGAGCTTTTCTTTTCAAAAGGGGCATTTAGCAGCTGCTAGCACAAACAGAGGAAAGCGATGACAGGTTTGAAAATGGCAGATGAAAGCGTTAACAAAACCTCCCATTGGTCCCAAGTGCTAATTAATAATGTGCTAATAAACCTCCAGAAAATGAAACGTCTGAAGATTAATGATGGCTGTGACACTTAGAGGCATCGCTTAAAACAAGATGCCCACCAGCAGCGAGTCCTTAGTCCAGAAAGAGGATCAAATTCTGCACAACACAAATTACTGGGACCCTGGGAAACACAAATTACTGGGACCCTGGGAAAGAAGCAAAGTCATCCAGTGGCTTTGAGAAGGTCTTTTACCATCTGCACATGAAAAGGAATTGCCGGAGCTGACCGAAACCGTAATAATTCACAGCCAACATCCGGCTCGAGCCAGGTATGTGTATACCTTGAAAAGCACTCCCATTTACGCTCATGGACCCGAGCGCTACCAGATGCTTTCCCCATTTCTCCCCCCAGCCTGCTCACGAAAGGGAAGCGAACACCAAGGAAAGATGCTGGAAGTAGAGTCCTTGACTCAAAGCTCTTGCATTTATGCTGCCAACAGGTGCAGCATGCCTAGAGGTAGTACAAGCTTTCCTCCTACAACCCTCTGCCAACACCCCCTTTGGATAGAAGCAGCCTCCCCGTGAGATGTAGGGCTCCTTTTTTGGCCCTTCTCCAGTCTTGACTGGGTGCCGATACTGTTGGGATTTGTGCGATGCGGACACACGGCCAACAGAACAGACTGTATTTATGCAAACCGCCAGACACTCCTGAACAGTCCCAAGCAAGGGCCCCCGTCGCTTCGTAGGTGCTGCATCGTGGATCACTAGAAAGGCGACTGACAAGCTTTCGGTTCGACTTGCTTCGTAGCACCAAACTCAACGGTCCAGCTCCCCGACAGTTGGGGCTTGGCTGCAGTGGTTACCATAATTAAAACCTCTGGGAGCCAGGAAAGATGGCTTCATAGACTCATAGAAAATGAAGGTTGAAGGACCTCAGGAGGTCACATCTAGTCCAACCCCTGCTCCAAGCAGGGCCAGTCCCACCTACAGCATCCCAGCAAGGCTTGGGCTAGCTGGATCCTCATAACCTTCAAGGATAGGAATTCTACCACTTCTCTTGTCCTAAAACATTTCAACCATCACTAATGTACCCTTGAGAACTGTTGTTCTTTATTATATATCAGTATTATCAGTATATTATTATTATATATCAGTTATTATCAGTAACATAGGTAGGCTTGTGTGGGCACAGTAAAGACACTGTTTTTGAACCCCCATTCAATGATCCTTGCCCCACTGTGACCTTGTAAGACAGCAAAACTGCTGGACACTGGCAGTGGTGAGCCCCAAGGTGGGAAGGTGAAGGGTGCTAGAAGTCCATTTTTCTTCCTTTCACCATCCCATAGAATAAGTCACAAGCATTTGGCCTCCCCCCCCAAGAAGGAAAGTCAGGATTACACCACTCAAGGAGACAAAGCCAGAGGAATACTGCAGCCAATTTGCCATTAAGCAAGGAGTCAGCATCTGTTACTGGCAAAGGATGTTTTCCCTTCATTATTTTTGAACTTCAGCTGGTGAACAAGAAACAATGAGTGTATTGTGTAGAGTGTTATTGGAAACTGGGGAGAGACTCTGAAGGCAACAGCAGTGGAAAGAGGAGAGGAGTGAGAGCAGAAAAGAAAGTCCCTTCTTCGCTCTGTTCCAACTGCAGCAAAATGCCGCGGCAAATGGTTTTGTTTTAGAGGCAGAGAGCCAGGAGCAGAAAAAGGGCTAGTTTAGACACTAATGGAGTCCTGGATTTGGACGATCTGTCCTTAGAAGTGGGCCAGGAACAGGTTTCCCCTGGGTCGCTGCTCCCATCCCGGTTATGCAGTTCGGTCGCGCTTCTGAGCGCTCCCGGCTATACCCAAGCTGAAGACGCCAACACAGCTCCAACAGCAGCTCTGCTTCAGCAGAAGCTTAAACTCTCTGCTTGATACTTTTGGGGATTCTGGGAGGAGAAATTAAGTAAAATAAATAAAGAGGGGCGCTTTGTTCACAGGGTCAAATGTAGGCGAATGCTCTTCTTTATTCAGAGGGGGCCTCTCGCCACAGTCAGCTCCTTCCTGTATACCATCTAGCATTGGGACTCGAAGAAACATTTGTGGAGAAAACTATCCTTTTAATATTTTTGTCCTTTGATCAAAAAAAATGTTTTCTAAATGCGAAAAAAAAAATTCCAGTTGGAAAGTGTTGAGAGTCAGCAGTCTTCCCCCTATTTTTTCCCCAAGCCTTTTTAAGTCTCTTTCTTTTGCAATAGATAACAGTAGGGAAAAAGGGCAAAATAAAGCCAAAGGTCTTCATCAAAACTATTTTAGCCAGTTCTCTCTGACATGCATGAAATTATTGTCCTGAAATGAAAGAAACGCTACACGCACTTCACCTTAATTAACTGCACGTAAACTGGAGAAGACAGCAACCTTTCCAAAAGTTTTGATGGGGAAAAGCTTTCACGTTTGGGGGCATAAGCAATCCAGCATCAACGGGGGACAAGCTACGTGTGGGCAGGCTATCTAACCTTTGCTCAGTGGCATGGAAGAGCCTGTTCATGCCATGCTAGAGCTCCCTGCATGAAGCCGCTGTTACTAGCTGATCCTGCTGATGGGAAATGGGTTAGGCTGGACTGATCCGTGCGGCAATTCACGTATTCCTGGACACTTATTTCATAAAGCTGAAGAACATGGCTTCATGCACTGCCAGCAACATGAATCTCATCCCCTTCCGGTGAACAGATACAGGTAAAACTATGATGAAATTAAATCTTTTCATGAAATAAGCGGCGACAGCTTTATTCTTCGTCCGATGCTTACACTTCTCCGGTGCTCAGATTTGCATGCGGTGGGAAACAGCTCTGCTTACCCCGATGTCATTAGTCCCCCTCCATTTCAGAAATCTAATTGTTATTTCTGTGTTTATGAAAGATAAAGGATTAGCAACAATACTTTGCATTACGGTTCCATTTGTAGACTGTTTTATAATTATTTATGAAATTATCCGGCATTTCATAGCATGTGTGATAATAACTTAAATTGATGTATTACATAGGCATAGTAATTATTTCAACAATATTAAATGTCGCTCTGTCGAATAATCATTTCATAAATATGAAGGAAGCATTCATAAGTGGCACCATAATTTCAGATGTTACCGGATTAGTGACACAAAAATCCCATATCCTTTTTCCTGGAGACAGATGAAACTTCTTATCTGGCTGAGAGGTTCCTATTTCTTGAAAATGAATTCTTAAATTAAAAAAACAAAACAAAAACCAACCACATTATGAAGGTAATTTTAGCAGCGAGCAGAAAAATAGAAAGGGAGAGAAGAGGAGGTTTTTCTGTAGCTTAGAACAATTGTGCAAACTGTGTGCTGCTTCATGAACTTCCCCAGGGTCCAAAAGATGCAGGTCTGAGTACATCGGAATTAAACAGATACCTATATGCTCCCGAACAGAGGACTACGTTATTGCAAACGCCGGATAGCATCTTTCACCTGAATTTCCCAACTAACCGTTCCCAGCTGGATTGCCACTAAGCCACTGTCCAAGGTCAAGGCAAGAATAAACCAGGCACTGGAGGTTGCATCTGGAGATGCTAACAGGGCCCACGGCAGCATCCTGCTCCGAGATCCTGCACTCTCTGTATACCTGGGTTAAAAGTCCCTGGCTCCAACACCCTTTCACCGTCCCACCGTGTCCCAAACAACTCCAGATACGTCACTGATGACGTCCGAGAAAGAACAGCACTTACCGCAGGCGCATCTTAGAGATGGTTGAAACAGGAAAGCTGGCTTCTGCGCACTAAATGAGAGCCACGACTTTTAATGAACAACTCCAGCCAAGAACCCAACCCGACTGTGTTCGGTTCAGCCCTACAAAGCATGGCGAACACAAAGCTTCAGGAAACGGCATGGTCGTGGAAGGCTTTACAACCAGCTTAGCCACTCAACTCTGCAACAGTAACAGCACTCTTCCTCCCCACCTCTGGGTCCCAGGGACCGGTCTCACCCAGCCTTGGCTGGGTCACAGACACTATAACATGCTTCAAGTCCAATGCCATCATCAGAAGATTTCCACGACGGCATCAGAGAAGCCCAGAAAATGAATTGCAGCAGAGCGAGCCAACTCTCTGCCTGCCGTTCCCTCTGGCCCGACCTCTGAAAAATACTTGGAGGAGTGACACACATTTTATAACCTCTTGATGAAGATTAAAAATAAAGCCCAGTAAAAATCCTTGTGAATTATTGAAACTGCAGCTCATTATAAAGGAAGAAGCAAGTCTTTATTTTCAGTAAGTGACATGGGAGTAGAAAAATGACAGTGTAATGATGTTCAGGCAGAACAATTATTTCATTGTGATGGAGGAGCATAAAGTTTATCACTCGGATTACTACCCAGGTTGTTTTGGTTTTTTTTAAGCCCAGCTTAGAGACTAATAAATCTCCCCTGCATGGGTCTCTGGTGCGGTCTCTCTCCCCTTGGCACCGGCTCCTTGCTCGGAGGGAAGGAGACCAAGCGTATTTAGGTAGTTGCCTAGCGGTTTGTCCCATTGCTGCCAGGTCTCAGCCTGAAGAAAAGGCCTGAAAAGCAAGATGTGCTGCCTTGCATGTGAACTAACTAGCATACAGCACACGGCCTGCTTGAAGCAGTCACCAGACTACCCCACCCAACGCCCCTTCAGCCTCGACCGAGCCGCCCTTCGACGGGGATCCCTCACCAACTCCAGACACGTTGCTGGAGGGACGCTGCAATAGATGCTGTGCTCACCATAGCGGTTTTGGAAACAACAGCAGGGGTTTTGAGTTGGCGGAGTCAGGATGTCTACAAACCCCGAGTGGCTACCATCCCCTCCTCATTGCCTTGCTTCAGCAAGGCTTCCTTTTATGCTGCCACTTCTGCTCTCCTACGGGGACGCTCTCGTGACACTTTGCCCGCAAAACATGTCAATACGATGCACTTCATAAAAGTGACATAAATTTACCCTGGATAAATGTTAAGGCTTAAGTGCTTTAAAAATGCTGGCATCACTCACCCCGTAACCCTAGCTCTTTTTGGATATTACACCCATTAGAGGTAATTTTCCCTCCTCCTGGAGGAATATTAGCATGTGCTTCTCTCTGTGTCAATCAGGTCCTTGAACTTTAAGCCATTAGCTACTCTATGGATAAGACACAGTAATCACCCTTGTTCTCATTCCCAGGCTTTTCAGACCCTCCCCTCTTACCTCAATAAGGAAAGCACGGTTAAAATGGGACGCGCACACATTTGTATAGCAAAAGTCCCTTGAGGGAATTGAGAGCTCTTTGCAAACCATACCAAGGAGTCACTTCACACATCACTGAAATGCAGTCGTTGCTACAAGGGAGGAAGGCTGCGTACGGAGAGGGGAAATGCAGCAGTTCTGGGTTTTTTTACATACACAATAAGAGTTTAGGATTGAATGTAAAGAAACAATGATCCATTTGGGGACGTAGGACCTGGAAGGCAGTTATCCAGCCTGGACGCTTGTTAAGATGCTGCAGAATTAAAGGCGGTGGGTTTGAGTCTCGGGCTGAACGTTGGCCAGACCTGGTAGTTTATAGCTTGTTAGAAAAAGTGCACTTCCAGCAGCCACCCAGCAATGCCCCGGTTGTGTAAGAATTCAGAGGAAAAAATGCTACCGATGGACATTACTTTCCACGACGACCTGGATTCCCTTCCTAGCCCCACAGCCAAGCGCTGACCAGATCCAGCCTCGCTTGGTCCGAGAGATCAAGCCAGAGGACTGCTTTGCTCTTCGCAAATACAGCTACCCCTTTGCTGCCTGCGGATGGGCACAGACCGGATCAGAGGCTCTTGATCACCTTGCCGAAAAAAAGCTTTTATTTCACTCCTTGATAACTCCCTCCTCTGCTGCGTCAGCGTTTGCTTCTTGTAAAGTCATGGCAGGGGGCCAGAGAAGCTTTCACTAAGTCTGGGTTAGGTTTATCTATCACAATAGTGAAATATTTATGCCAGGGACTGTCCATTACAAGCAGATCTGCTCAAATATTGATACTGCCGTGTAATTGCTTTTGGAGGGGCTGCCCGGGCGCACAGCATCTGGGCAATTGTGAGGACTGATCCAATGTTTCCACTGGATTGTGCCTTAATGACGGCACAGGAAGGCCTGTAAATTATGCATTGAGTTTTTAAATGTGCAGCTCTTTTAACTGGTGTCTCCGAAACAATGGAGCAAGGTGCCGGAGCCCAGAGGTGACACGGGTTCAAGTTTCAGCCACAGAGATCTAGGGCGAGGAGGGACCTTGTGAGCTCGCCCCTCCAGCGTGCAAAGCCAGACAACTTGTCCTTTTTAAACAGAGAGCCAAAATGCTCTGGAAACAGGCGTCACAGCCCTGATCCTGCACCCTCCAGGGCTTGCGTGCAGGGAGAGGCATTCGTAAACCAAATACATTTGAAGGATAATTCTGCCCAAAGCAAAGCTGAAGGCCCCCAGCTTCCCTTACCAGAATCGAGGGCACCAAAGAGACTTAAAAAGGGGTAAGTGCGACTGAGACAGGCTCAGTTTTAACCAGCATACGACACAGGAGGAGACCACGCACTCCGACACTACGTGCGCTCATCACCCCCTCGCCCCCCTCCGGTAAAGCAGCGTGCTGAAGAGAGGAAAGCTAACACACCTTTCATTCACCTGCAAACTGACGCTTGGCTATCGCTCGTCCTTT
>JAGPOW010003356.1:8024963-8038908 GCA_030014935.1 Caiman crocodilus | reverse complement strand
TGAATGGGTTTTCAAGCAGGTAGAATAGGATGGCACTTGGACATCCTCCACACCACTTAGCCTTCTGACGGGTGGGAAAGGATCTGGCCCATAGGGAGACTCTCCCTGCCCGGCAGGGCCTCTAACTACAGCACTTTCCTTCCTCTAATGCCTGGCGAGGCAGAGCCCAGACCAAGCGCGCGGCAAACCTCTGATTCACGTCCTTAAACGCACAGAGGCTTCCCGCTCGACCGTCCTCTTCCTGTGTGACCAGCCGGATGCCATTCCCCTCCTGCACGAGGTGCTCGCCCTCTGACCTGCGCGTGTCAAAGGCCAAGATGCCATTCAAGAGCGCTCAGAAAATAAGCACAGGGTCCGCAACCTCGTCTATAAACTCCTGTACTGCCCGAGGCGATGCCTCTGTGGTCTGGTGCGCTCCAAGAGACTGCAGGTTCCTGTAGCAAAAATCAAATGCACGTCAAGAGTGCTTAAAAACCCCTGCAAGAGCAACTCTCCCCCTGAGAGCATCCCGACGCTTCCCTTTGCAAAAGCTGAACGCAGCAAAAAGAACTTTTAAGCATCTCTATCTCCCCCTCAAAGCCCAGTCTAATTGAGCGCTAACAAAGGCGCAAACGCTTGGTCTTTAGGAAACCGACAGGGGCTGGCGTGGAATTTCAATTCTGAAAGTGCTCGAGAGACGGCTTGCTCCAGCCTTGCCTGCCACAAGCACGGATCCTGGGCTGCCAGGATGCTGCTTTGAGCCGCCGCTGCATTAGCATGTAGGGCGTGTGCGTCCAGAACAAATCCAGCCGCCCAGCGGGGACTCTGCTAATGAATGCATTAATACCTCATGCCGCTCTAGCCTTTCATCGAAGGCTCTCAAAGCGCTCTACACACTTTAATTAAATTTCCCTACACCTGGGTTTGGGAGGTAGAGGGGGGCGGCTCCATTATGTTTTGCAGATTGGGAAACAGAGAGGTGAAGAGGCTGGAGAGAGCACGGCACGCCCACAGGAAAGCTGGGAACGAGCCCTAGGGAAGGTTAGCTGCCCCAGTGCTGGGGTCAGTGGGTGAAACTCTCTGGCTTGTGCAATGAGCAGGTCCTAGTGGCCCCTACTGTGATTCTGGGGTTTCTCATTACTACCCCTTGGCTTTCAGCACCGCTATCACTTTCTCCCATGTTTAAACCCCATTTTGAAGTGCATTGGCTAAGCCGTGGGCAGGGATGGGCTGACCCAGGCGTTTCCAGAGACAGACCTGCTTCCCTCGCTGCCCTGAACCTGGAACACGGGTGTCTCTGAACGGCAGAACCAGCATCAGCGTGCGCCCGGCTCCCAGGGCGAGGGGCTGAAGGGGCAGGCCAAAAGCGGCTGGTTCCCGTTCTCTGCCGGGAGTGCAGTGATTTCCTATATTTCTTCCTAACAGCTGAGCGAAGCAAAGCGATTGCATTAAAAATATAATTTTCAAATGATATGAAACACTATTGATTTTGCGTTTTAAATGCATTACGGATTGGAAAATCCATTTTTCATATTTAGAGGCTCCACCAGACCGAGCCAGACTAGGTCCTCCCACGCTCCTCCCGGGTCGCTCTGCTCCTCATCCCGCAGCACAGGGACTGCGGGAGGAGCTGGGGAATGCCGACACCCCGCGTGGGCACAGCTTTATAAACTCCCTCGTCGGAGGTCTGGATGATTTACCCTCCCATGAAACATTTTATCGAGGAAACAACACAATACAATCGTAAAAGGCCTGTCACAACTGCCCAGCGGTATCCTCTGCGCTTGGCAAACAGAGAAGGCGGCCTATTTTCAAGTGCAATAAGGGTGAAACGGCCGGCATAAAACTCCAGTAATCAAATGTAAAAATAATAGCCCAATTCATTAATATCAAGACAACCTAATGGAGACATTCTTAATTATCAAATACAGCCATGGATTTAATTCTTACCTGAGTTGTTTAAGCTCAGTCATCTTTCCCTTTTCACAGACACTTTGCCGCAGGGCGACATTGAACATTTGTAATTGGATTCCATCGCTGGAGTTAATTATAAAGAGACAATAAAAACCAACTGGCTTCCATTTTAGTAACTATTATATTGTGCTAAAATCCTTTGTTTTGAGGATAGATATTTGTAATTTTAATTTAACGCAAAACCCTCGGGCACATTTTGTGCGTGCGTGCGTGTGCGTGTGTCATTACAAATGCATAAATAGGTGCACTCCTGTTCTATATGGCACGCATTATATGCCCATAGACACACGCGCTATATGAAATGATAGGAGGCAGAGGGCGTCTCTTCTGGGAGGTAAGATTCCCCTAAACAGGAATTTAGCCTCATTAGTCAATACAGAACCCATCCCTTTTCTACCCCTTATGGATATAGTGAATAATTTTTCAGCCCCAACAGCTTTATTAACAGAGATGTGTCCCAGGCTGACTCAGTGCCCGGGAAACTTCGACACCCAGGGGGTAGACCGTGGTGGCACTGAGAAACAGGCCAAACTAATTAATAACTACAAGACAGAACGATGCACAGTAGGAGGCATTTAATCAGGACAGGGACTTCGCTTCAACACGGCTCTTAAGCTGGCGTCCAGCTTGACGCCGGTGAGTCCTACTGACTTCTGGCCGGGCGCTCGCATCGGTTCCCTGCGGAGGTGGGACTCGATCAGTCCCTCTCCACGCGCTTTATTCTGAGGACAGCTTGAGAAGTAGTAGGGTCATCTCCTGACTACCACTGTTCAGGTCTCATTAGAGCAAGCTCCACGGACCACAGAAAACACAGCGTTTTCTAGGTGGCAACCTTAACACGACGCAGCAAAAATGACTTTTCTTTTTTGGGCCACAAAACTTTCAGTGCAACAGTGCCCTTGCACGACGACAAAATCTCGAGCGGGGGGAGGCTCCGTGTCAGGTCCCCCATTAAGTAGTGATTTGCTTTGCGCAAGCGTCTATCGCGACGCGTGTTCTCCGCGCCAGCCTAGGCATGGAGGAGCGCGGCGAGACGACGGCTCCGTCCGTCCAGGCTACAACACGAAGAGGGAAAGCTCGCAACCGGTGGGAGGGGAGAGGGGGTCTTGGTGCGTTTTGAGCCGGTCCGTTGTAATAGCGCCTGTTCTGCCTGGCAAAAAATTGGAGTGGAATTGCAGTCATTTGGCACGTTGCTGTTCCCACCCCAGCTCCCCTCCCAAGGTGAACTGGCCTCGTTTAGCTTCCTCTCGCTGTGGGATAGTAGCGGACACGCAAGACGGTTGCGACAGACCAGCCGATACCCGCTCATGGGGGCGAGTACCCTCATCCTTTTCTAGGGGGGTAAGTGGCTCATCCGTCTGCAATCACAGCGTCGGGACACTCGCGGGGGCTGACCCCCTCTGCTGCAAAGGGTTTCCACGATGCACCTAGCCCGCATGCAGAGATTGGGGTGGGGGTGGCACATTTCCTTTCAGACCTCTAAGGCAGTCAGCGTATTCTGGTCCTGATCCAGAGAAGGGTATTCCAGTCTCTGTTTCACTCCCTCCCGCGTGGTGTTGCCCGGCCTGATTGAGCAAAGCAACTTAAACACATAATTACCTTCAGGCATTTTGAGTCGCCTCCAAAGTTACACGCGTGCTCCAGCGCCTGGTTGGATCAGGGCCAGAGTTCCCCGCACCAGGCAGGACTGAAGCACGAGACAGGACTACACCTCTCCGACGAGGCATGATTATAACAATTATTAATGGGCAGAAAATTACCCAGCCTTCTCTTAAATTAGCTCTAGCGAGTGCCTCAGATAGCTATCGCTTCTACAGGCCGTTACAAATGGACCCTCCATCATCGACAATGCCCAGGCAGTGATAGCGCAATGCAAATCATAACCAGATTACTGAGGCTGGCTAAAGGCAAAAGGAGCTATTTCTGCTGCCTCCTCCCAGAGCAAACAGCCAACATACTCCTACCCCGACGCCAAACACGACTGCCGGCGTGCTCAGTGCTCCCGAGCGGCTGAGTCAGGTTGGGCCTTTCTGCGCGCGACAGAATATCAATATTTTACTCATGAAAGCCTTTTGCCAATACATTGGTCCCCAACCCTACAGACCCCAGATTAAAGGAGCAAAGTACTATTTGGAAACTTTCTCTATCACAGAAGGGAAACGCCAGAGTCTTATACCCGCCTGAGAGCGCTTGGTGCTACTTATCTGTCACCCGTATTAGGTTTAAAGTACAGATGTGTTAGCTGTCCATAGGAACAAGAACTTGCGGTAGAGGTGGTATCTTTGATTAGGGAATAGTCTGTTTACCTCCAAGTTGCTTGGTGGGTGTGAGCTGTCCGCACGTATTAACACACACGAATACAGACTGAAATAAAACACGATAGATTTTTGTGCTTATTATTGTCAGTTTAAAGCGACTGTTTTTGATTAAAACCAATTGTGTGTCACCCTCTGGCTAAGTGTTTGTAGAAGAGGCATGATGTTGGAATTTAAACAACTGCAGGTCAAAATTAATGCCACGACGGTTTGATAATTAAAAATGCCACCTCCAGTAGCTTGCCTTGCTAAGCAGGCAGGAAAAGCCGGCGTCAGGATGTTCGGATCCGTTTCCGTTACGACGGAGGCTGATTGTGGCTAATCAGCAAAGCTTGCATCAGTATGTGCAGGAGGTAAAATAAAACCTAGCCCAGGGCACACAACGAATAAGGAGTGAACAGAGATACAGTTAAGGAAGGGAAAAAACCACGTCAGGGAACGGAGAAGCCGCTCTGCAGCTATTTCGTACAGGGAATAAACACGGGGATTAAAATAGCCAAGTGCAGCAACCAGAAAGTAAGCATCTAGTTTCCAAGACAGTTTGGCATTTCTACAGACAGACAGACAGGAATGGAGGAGGATCCAGGCTGGTGTCTCTGCAGGGAAGGGAGATGAGATGCACCAGGCTGCCAGGGCCAAAGACAAAGCACTGCACGACGCTAACAGATCAGCTGTGATTCTTGTGCATTTACATTTTTGCCTCATTCATTCGAACCTTTTTTGGTACATCTTCTTCTTTTTATCCCCTCTTTGTCAGCAATCTCTCGCTCTTGCTGTCTATGGATTTGTCTCTCTCTGTCTCCTGTCAGGCACAATAGCATTTCTCTGTCTTTGCGCGCCTCTCTCTCCATCCACTCCCACACAAACACTGCCACTCACAGCCTGAAAATCTTCCCTTTCATAACCATTTTGTACTGCTCACAGAGTTCCCCCTGGTGATCCTCACACATCTGCACGCAGCCACCCCGCTCCTTCCTCCAGAGGCACATCCTCATCCGCTGCTCCTCTTCCGCCCACCGCCTGCAAACACCTCTCCCGTGTACCCCGACTCCATTCACTCGGCCCAGGGGCATTTCCATGCCTCCAGTCAATCGCACACGCACACATAATCCATGCACAGACCCAAGCCCTGACCTCAGACGTTCACGATTTCAAAATGGTACTAGCACATCAGCAGTAAGTCCTGGGCTGAGGCTGTAGGCTGTCCTATGCTATGCATGACAGCTGGCCAATTTCTCAGAGGACGGTTAGAAAAAATCCCCAAATCTTATGAAGTATTCATGAGAAAAAAACCCCCAAACCCCTCCTGACCTCTAACTGGTGACTAGCAGAAGCCCTGAAGCATGGGAATTAAAGCTAGTGGTATCAGAAGAGCAGCATGTGAAAGGCCAGTTTGCTGAGGGCCAAGCTACGGTAAAAAGCCCACAGGACCTTGGACAGTAGCTGCCTTGACAAGCAACTTGCCTAAAAACTGTCTCCCAACCTTGCTCTAGAAGAGGTGACCAAGGGGGAAGACCTGAAGGGAAGGCTGGAGAGGGAATGTTCTTTCCCAACAGCTCCAGTCCCTGGGTTGGGTTGGCCAAGGGTTGGGTTGGCCAAGCTGAAGGAACAACCCAGTCTCCGAGCTGGCATCTTGGCATCGCCCCCCAAAGAGTCAGCGAGAGGAATCTGTCTGGCTCCCTAACAGGCCTCGTGGGCCACGAACCGCTGACAGGGCGAGGGCTTTAAGCAGCAGCGCTATCTGCATTTTATATTAACTTTGCTAAGCATCGTTTGACCTTGTCAGTACAGATAAAGCCCTGTGAAGTGCAATGCCAGATAAAATGTAATTTTAATTAAGTATAGTTATATCCGGACAAAGCGCAGCTGAATACAAATGACCCCGTGGTTTAATACTTTCGATTCATATTGAAATGTCTTTTGAATCTGTGGGGCCGTGGGAGCCAATGACCTCCCGAAAGGGGCATGTAAGGTGGAGCTTCTTCCCCTTCACGGCTGCCAGGCACCTGCCACCACGCTCGGGTCGTCTCCAGGCAATACAACGTGCAGCTGCGCAGCCCCAACGGACCTGTCCGGTACCGAAGGCTTCTCTCATCCTCCCCATGCTACCTGTTGGCACCGGGTTTATGACCGCCTGGAACAAGGTATCTGGGTTAAATCCTACCCCTCCCATTTAGGGGGGTCCTTGGCATTTTAAACGCCATTCATTTACTGATTTTTGCTACAAACTTAAATCAATCCATGACGTGGGCCAGAAGGGATCCGTCTGCGTTCAGAATAAAACTGATTTTATTTTCTTCCCCAATAAATAATTTAAAAATCAACTGGATGATTGACTGGCGGCCCCCTAAATCAGCCTCAGAGGAGCCGCAGCCTGTCTAATGGCAGGAAAAGGAGGAGCGGGGCGGGCACAAGTGTGCGAGTAAAGACTGCTGATCTGAAAAGGGGTTTACAGAGTCAGGCCGCACGTTTCCGATGTTCACGTGATGTTTGGTTCTTGATTTGAAGAAAGCAAAATAGAGAGACCTGCCCACAAATCACTACTAAGATATATTTGCCCTGGCTGCTTGTACTAAAGCAGGCAGACAACGCGTCAACTGCCTGCATACAACAATGTCCTGATCAGAGGGAGTACCCAACCCTCTGCTATTAACCACTGAGTACTCAGCTAATAGCTTTCACCACTGGGGCTAGATTTATCCTTTTTAATCTCTAAATTAAATAAAACAGAGCCCCTTTGGAAATGCAGCAAAGCCCTCTTGCTCCAGGCCACCACGCTTCCTTTTGATGCTTCCTTAAGGGTCTCTGTTTTTCCGTCTCTTCTCATCACCCAGAGTAATTTGGGACCATTAGAGAAAGTTCATTGCTGTAATTGCAACCATGTTGGTCATTAAAGTTGACAGACAGCTGTTGAGAAAGTCGCTGGCTGATTCCCGCTCCTCTGCAAATGCCTCGCTGTGTTTGCTAAATCAGGACTTTGAATTTATGAAAAGGAAGCAAAATCTATTTTACCCCCAGGACCAATATTGTCAGGGAAGGAAGAGCGCTCCAAACTCAGCCCCGTCTGCATTTGTAAACAACGCTCACATGCCTCTTGCTTAAGCAGAGGCAAACTGTTCATTATTTACTTGATCCAATAAAGATTTCCCCCGAGCTCTCGCTCCTGGTTTGAAGTCAGTAATGCATTTTGGAAAGAGAGCTCATCCCTCCCGCCTCTATTTCGGAGCTGATAAAACAGCAGACCTCAAATAACGTGTCTGTGCTTCAGGACCTGAGAGAGGAGAGAAGGCTGTGCATCTCCACGGAGCATGGGACGGCCTCTGCACGCCGGGGGCCAAGTGTTATGACCCTTTGTGTTAGAGAGGGGGAAAGGTAAGTGGAGAAATGAGAGGCCTGCCTGTGTCTAAATGAACAGTTAAGGTAAACCAGGCTCCAGCCTGAGTGCAAGGAGTTAGTCCCAGAGCCTGGGGATTATCCAGGTAAAGGAGCCCTGACAAGCTATACCAGGTGAGACCCTGCCTTGAGGCACCTAAGAGCTCAGTTGACACCGCGAGGCAGGTACATAGATACAAGCAAGGACTTATTTTGCAGCCATGTTGGTCTGGGATACAGAGGTGCAAAAAGCCCTCGGGTCAGAGGCACGCTCTTTCATTAGACCCACTAAATAGTGGCCAAAATATCAGTAGCGAAAAACCCCCAAAAACTTGTAGCAAAGAAAGGATTTGTTTTGCTGCTATTTAGTGCATCTAATAAAAGAGATCGCCTCTGACCCAAGAGCTTTGTGCATCTCTAGTTACAAACAGATCACAGCTGTGCTGACTCCCCAGTCCCTGATCTCAGCGGGCAACTTACCCGCTTCCCACTTTGTCACCCTTTGAGCACCTGTCCTCACCTGCAAGCGCAGGGGGAGAGGGGAGGAAACCTCTTCAAGAGAGACTTGCCTGACGGATGGCTTGTCGCCCCTCGAGGACAGCAGCCGCGGGGAGTTACGGCAGACGGGCTTCCGACGCCGGCCGCAGCGCCTGCGCTCACGTGCAAGGTCTTGCGCGCTGTTCCTTTCCTTCTGCTTCGGAAGAACGCAAAGTTACCCGGTGGCGTGCGGCTCCCTCGGATGCGCTGACTGCCACGGCGTCGTTCTGCAAACGGCCAAAGACAGACAGACAAGGCCTTCAGACAGCTGCTCCTCGGGCGCCCCCCCCAAGCCACTGCCAGCAGCGTAAGAAAAAGAAGAGTTTGGCTCCTTTTCACTTCTTACCAGAAACATCTCACTCCCACTCCCTAAGTAGGGACCAAAGTCGTCGTGCGGGTGCTCGCGAGCTAGAGGGCAGTGTTTTACCTTCTTGTCCAGCCTTGCGACTGCCAAGGGCTCCGCAGGCTGTAAAAATAAATTGGACATTAAATATTTTATTTTGGCTCTCCTACTGCTGATTTATTTCTGGTGCGATGCAGCAAGTAAATATTTCGCGCCAGTATTCACAATCAATCCCACGCGCTGCACGCCGGGCAGGAAGGGCCCACTCCAGATTCTTTTTGAAACCAGTAAACTTTATTTATATATAACAACAGTACAAAGTGAGTCCTTGGCTTGCAAAATAGGAGTGTTTCATATTTACAATAGGTACACAATAATATATTAGAATAATAACAAAAACCCTTTTTTTCCCCTCCTTGGAACGCTTTTAAATACTTAAACTTTCTTACATTTTTTTTCCCCACAACACTTGTAAAAACAACAAAAACCAGACAACCATCTTTTTTTCAAAAAAAGAAAAAATATATAATACAGAACTCCAGTGTGTCAAGTATCACGGGGACAGGTGGACGGGGCGGGAAAGGGTTGGGCGGTGTGGTGCAGACAGAGCATACAGTCAGAGTTCGTGTATCTTGCCCGCCCACCAAAACCAAAATGAAATGAAATAAAAATAATAAAAACAGGTCTTATGACGGGCATTTCTTTAATTTGTAAGGGACGGGTCAGATAAATAAAGAGCCCTTTGAACCCCAAATATCTTTGCTTTAAAACTCACATGATTATTATTTTTTTAAATTTGGTTGCTACCCTCACATCCCCCTTTTTCGTGGCCGCCCCCCTGCAGAAGGTGCCCTCGCAAGTGAACTCCCTCCGTGGCGCGGCGGGGACGGAGCGGGCTGCGATGCATTCTGACCGTTGGCAAGACCGAGGCAGATGTCAGGACCGCAGGCCGGGGCTCTTGCACTTTTTGACGCCTCCCTATTCAGGCACATGCCTGCTCTGGCCAGGAGAGGAGGGGACCAGCATTCAGCGTTTCGCTAGCCCAAATGCAGCACGGGGGCCAGATATCGCAAGGGAAAGCCTGGTCGGGACGCGTTTGCAGGCTCCAGAGACAGGCGCTGGGGTTTGGGCGAGTGCCCCTGTGTTGGGTGCGATGCCAATCTTTGGAGCCTTTTGCTAAGGGCAAGGAGGGAAGGTGGGTATTGAGACGGGGCCTTCTTCCACCCCAAGGGGTGAGAGGGCAGCTGACATGAAGGCAGATGGGCGTTTTTAGCCAGCACGGATAAACACACGGACACTGCAGCATAAACAACACGGGCAGGACACATCTGGATTCAAAGGCCTGGCTTATTTCATGTAAAATCCTGACAGCTACGGCAGCCACAGCTGCTCTAGCAAGGGGAGGAACTGCTCGCTTAGCCACTTGCTCCAGTCTGTGGGTTGCTGACGGGGCAGGACACGGCACCCCGTGCTCGCGCTGCCCCCCACGGCTGCTGTGGTGGGATGCTCTGTGCCTGCCACGAAACCCGGAATGGGTCCGGGGACAGCCGGGCTCCCCTCCTGCCCCCGGGCCCTCTTTGAGACAGTCTCCAAACCTGGCCCACCGCCACCAGGACCAGTAAACCAGGGACGGGATCAGAAGGGGTAGGACAGAGACCAAGAAAGCTTTGCACTGCACACTTGTCCTTAACTGAGTCTGGAAGAAGCACTCAGCACGCCACCGGGATTTCTGGCTTCTCGCTTTGCCTTAAACTAGACCAGGAGCCCCGGAGAAAGGGGCGTTTGAAGAGCCAAGGGAATAAAACGAGCACTTCCTTTCAAATGGGGGGCCTTTGTGGAGGAAGGAGGGAGCCGTGCTTCCTCCTGGTTGGGTGGATACATCATTCACTTGCTAGGAACCGGGCAGACAGATTTTGCTTTTGTTCCTCTTTCTAAGAGAAGAAAAATATGTTCAAAGGCGTCACAGTTTTTAAGACCCTGCCCTTTGAACTGGCCTGGCTGAGCTACACGGAGGGGTTGCGGTTCGGGGTGCTCAGGCTCTGAACCGCACCCCGCAGGTTTCTATTTCTAAGTCAAACAGCTCCTTCGACAAACAGCTCATCCCAAAAGAAACGTTTCCAACAACGCAACTGCCCTGGCCACGTCAGCGCTGAGCGGCTGTGTGTGTGTCGCACACGTAAGGCCTTTGGCCCCTCGCTTGCCGATCTCAAGAGGTCTGGGACAAAGCGGAGCGGGGCTGGGAGGGGGATCGTGGAGTTTTCACTGAAGACACATTCACAAAACAGATCGGACCGTTCACCTAGCTCTACCTAGCAAGTAACTATATACAACATCACACCTCTGTATTATTGGCTTACGGTTTACGGTACATGCGGACTACTGAAATAGGATGACTGAAGCTGTGCTGCCCTCAAAGGCATCGTGGATGCTGGCTGCTTGTCCTCCTTTTCTGAACCCTTTTGTCTTCCCTGCGCAGCACAGTCACTGCTGAGGCTTCCCCCTGATGGCCCAGCTTGTTCGAGTCCATCTATTTTTGTTTCATTCAGTTTGGTGAACTAAGTCCTCGTGACAGGTGAATGCTGACAGCACTGGGAAATGAAACAGAGCTGCCGGTGACAGCCAAAAACACTGCCCTGCAGCTGCCAGCGGGAAACAGTGCAGGCACAGGCTTAAAAAACGGTTTCCAGAATAATTCTCCAGCCCCCGCTCTGTCCCAGGTGGAGTTACACACTCAAGGGCAACACACAAACCAGCTTCCCTCCAACTCCCTTGCACCAGCGAGCGGTTAGCAACCCTGCAAACCAGACCCTGCATGCACATCCACACCGGGCACCAAGCTAGAGGCACCCGCTGAACGCCTGGGCTCGTGCTCGTATAGGGCACTTGCACACGTTATGCATTTACACGTAGAGCCCCGAGCATAAGCACCGAACCGCCAAGTCCTGCTGCAGGGCTCCCTACTCAGCCTGGATGTTGCAGACAACCTGTGAGGCGGACGGAATAGGGAGAGGCTCCTTGTTTTTGGTAAATTCCATGTAAAACCCTTACCAGCAGTGGCATATGTCCTCTTAAGAGGACATGGGTGGCCTGGCTGTTGGGATTGTCACAGGGGAAAGGCATTGAACACCTGTGAGGCGAAGGGTTTTATCACGCAGCACTGGGGTTTCATTGGAGAAAGGCTGGCCACCCGCATAGGCAGATTCAGGTTCATGACTCGTTTCGGTCCCCTTCCACGGCTCTGCTCCTTCACACCCTGGCCCTCGGGTGTTTTTCTTAACACTCGCCTGTCATGAATTAAGCTACAGTCCGTTCCCCGCCGAGCTGGACCTAGGATGGCCTCAGAGGTTCTGTTTTTAGCTCTCCTGGCTTTATGTACCTGGCAACCCCCTTCCCTACCTCTCCTCTCCTGTGGGAAGCAGTGGGCCAGCTGAGCTCCATGTCAGCCTGCTTCTTGGAGGGATGCAGCACCGTGGTGCAAAGGCAGCAAGGTCCAGGCAGAGGCAAGCTTGGCTAGGAGTGAGGACTTGGGCATAGGGGGTTTTAAAAAAGGCTTTCAAGGTGGAGAAGCATTTGATTAGCACCTTGCTACCCCTTGGAGTGGGTGCTTTGATGGCTCTGGATAATGCTCAAGTGCAGAGGATGAAATAGAATTATTTAAACAGCAGCACCAGACACAGAGAGTCCAGAAATGACGTCTTCCGCTTTGATGTCGAAACACCTGAAACAAAGCCGACCGGAGACTCAAAACGCCCGGGCGCGTTTCTCCCACCCGGCCTGGTGCGGGGAAGGAGGCGCAGAGCAATCATTTCATCTGCGGCAAACCTGGGGCCTCCCCGCCGACCGAACCCGGCGCGGGGCTTGCCTGCAGCACGCAGACCGCCCCGTGCCGAGATCTGAAGCGCCAGCCCCGGAGGACTGAGAAGTCGGCTGTAAATTGGGCATCGGATCACAAGAGCTTCGCCACATAATTTCCTGCAAGCATCCATTATTCACGAGAACCAAAGAAAGGAGCACTGAAGAGACTTGCTTGGTCACACGTCAGCCACTCCTGCCCCCGCCTGCAGCAGATTGCCCCTGCGCTGCCTTACTATCCCCGGTCCTACTTCAAGCCATTCAAACACTTTGGCTTCAGCTGCTTCCCTTGGGACGCCATGCCACAATCTAATTAACGCTCCCAGGAGGCAGGCACATTGCCCCTTTCCTCAGATGCCATCGCATACACACAGTAATTAATCCCAAATACTCCCTTTCCCTCCTTGTGCTTAGGAGCATTCCTTGAGCGTGCGCAGCTGCCCTTTTCCCCAACCTGTCATATTAGACATGTCTTGTTCCCTCCTCAGTGACATCCGAGCCCTGCAAGTATTTTAATTTTTCCCTAGTCTTCTCCACTTGGTGGGATGAAGAGCCCCACAGCTGGTTTCCAAGCCTCCAGACAGCAAAGGAGGAGAATGATGCTAAGGGATGAAACAACTGGAGAAGAGGAGACCCGGGGGGCGGGTGTTGAACAGCAGCCTTCAGCTCCCTGCAAGGGGGCTGCACAGAGGATGCAGCTGGGCTGGTCTCAGATGACAGAACAAGGAGCAATGGGCTCCAGTTGCAGCAAGAGAAGTATAGGTTAGATATTAGGAAAAACTTCCTCACCAGGAGGGTAGTGAAACACTGGAGCAGGTTACCTAGAGAGAGGTGAAATCTCCATCCTTGAAGATTTTGAAGACCAGGGTAGACAAAGCCGTGGCTTTGGGATGATGCAGTTGGGGCTGGTCCTGCTTGGAGCAGGGGGTTGGACTAGCTGTGACCTCCTGAGCTCCCTTCAACCCTCATTTTCTGTGATTCTAAGCATGACTGATGAATACGTCCAGCCAACGGGTGCTATAATGCACAATGTGGATGCTGTACGCTGGTAAAGACAGCTTCTGCATAGTGCCACCCCCGAGGCTTGTGCAATGACCTTTATATAGCAGGCAAGAGATCTAGGATCTGCACTGTATCCCCACAGCACTAGGGAGCCGCAGGCAGAGACTTCAGCCTTCACTGGACAGAAGAGCAGAGTAAAGGGAAGACGTGCTGGAGAAGACGGCTGGGCAGGGAGACGGGCAAGGTGTGTGTGATGCCTCCTAGCAGAAGACAGCTGTTCCAGGCCTAAACCTAGTTAGACAGGGGATCCTTGATGAGCTGACAGGAAGGAATTTGGACTACATGGTCCTAAGCAGATCCTGGTAGGAGCATGGGTGTTCTCCCATCAGGGTGTAGCAACGATGCCAAGCATCTCTGGAGAACAGTGAAGCAGGCGAAGCGAATAGGGAGTCAGAAATACTTGAAGCGATGGCTGCGACCAGAATGCAAGGCTGAACAAAGGTGCTCGTTGATCGTGTGCAGGACTGCTGTGAACAACAACAGCAAAAACCCAGGGAAACTGAAGTCTTTC
>JAGPOW010003356.1:7996624-8014241 GCA_030014935.1 Caiman crocodilus | reverse complement strand
GGGTATACATTCCTCCAACGGGAGGGATGTCCCGGTCCCCCCTCAGGAAGACCGAGGCAAATCATGGAAAGCCCTCCTTCCTGGAATGAGATGGGTTCTTTGCTTGCAGCTTCAACCCCCTTTCAGCTAATCTCTTCCCCCAAATCCTTTACTTCAGGCTTTTCTCAAGGTCTTGCTTCCGGTCCTGCATGATGCTTTCTTGCTGCCTCCCCTCTTTGCTTTGCTGGTCTTTTGTGCTGCTTTTTTTTCTGGAAAGATTCATGCATGTCCCTGTTTGAGGTGGAGGATATTACTCCAAGCCTTTGGTTTCATAAGGGAGCTTAATAATGCTTTACAACTTTTTTGAATGAAGAGCAGTGGTTACACTAACCCCTGAACAAAACTGTCCTTTCTTGGCTCTCTCTGTTATCCCAAAGGAGCTTTAAATGGTAGTCCGGCCATCCAGACAGAACAAGAAAAGAAAGAAAGAAGTTGACATGTTATAAAAGATGTCGTCTGAATCTTTTATGCATTGAGATAGTGTCTTCCTGATAGGATGCATTCACATCACCAACCTCAACCAATTTTAATCCTATCTGCTGTTTTTGGGGTTGCCTCCTCTCCCTCCTTGTGACCAGTTGTCTTTCTCCCTGAGACCGGCAAGCTGTTGTGAGAGGATGCCATGCTCCTGGATGCCTGGGTTTGCCAGCTGAGTTTCCAGTCAAACACAAACACACTGCTGATCTGAGTGAGGGTTTTCCCTCTGGAAAGCTTGTCATTGCCACAGCGTCCATTCCCTCAAGAACACGTCCGCCGTTCCAGCAGATGAGCTGCAACATTTGCCCTTTTGCAAATTATGGGAGGAACGGAAACAATCACTTCTTCTGAGGTTGTGCACTCCCCGGAGAATACATTTCCTTGCTCTCCTGCTTAGGGCAGTATTTGCAATTAGCCTTCCAACAAAGCCATCTCGACAAGGTCCTGCTAGCCCCCCGGCAACTTGTGCCCCAGTATTCCTGAGTTTAAAGAGTCATTGCCAGGATCTATAACCTTAGCCAGCTACAGACTTTCTCCTATATCAATAGCTGCCAGACGGTTCAGTACATTTAACCACCGCCAAAATGCCTTATGATGATACAATCCTCTCTCTCCGGAGAGTGTAGACTTTTGCTGTAATAAATCATTCTTTCTCAAGATCTTTGAGGTCTTGTGTCACGCTGCTTCCAACCCGTAGGCATGAGCACCTGTGTCCATTGTAGAATGAGCTTTGAAATTTGGGTGGCTGTGACAGGGCATTGTGGATGCCTGCCACTTTAAGGGCTGAGCCAAGCAGCCAGCAGGTGCTTGATTGCGGCGGCCATTTTAGAACTCTGGTCACCTATATAAACGGGGCAGTTCCCTGCTGGCGGGTGAAGTAGAAGCATTGCTTGGCTGCAAGGGTGAATGCAACATCCTGGAGGTAAGGGTGGGCTGGTTTGGAGGCTCCTGGGCATGACCTAAAATTGCACCCTGCTGGGAGTGGGTGGCCTGGTTGGGCTCCTAGTGGTGTGGGAGTCCCCAGGAAATACCAGGCCAGGCCAGTGACCACCACAGTGAAAGGTGGGTTGGGGTGCCTTAATAACCCCAGCTCCCACAACTAGGTGGGTTACCCCATTGTAGAGCCAAGAAAGTGGACCCAGGTTGAGGGTGTTTCAAGTCAGGCTTCTGAACCTCTAGCCCACTCCCAAGTGTTTGATGCTAGGGTTGGGACCAGAAGGATCGAAAGGGCCAAGGGCCCACTGTGAGGGATGTCCAGAGCTGAGAGCCTGGAGTTTCCAACTTACCTTGAAGGTGAGGCCAAAGGTCCTGGGGGGGGCCATGCCTCAGAGGGGGAAGATGTCAGGGAGTGAAGCAGCCCAGACTGAGGGCAGAGTAGGCTGCCTGATTGGAGGGATCTAGACTAGAGGATTCTGGGGCCCAGTGTGGGGCCCGTGATGTTAAGAGCTGTGGATGCCACCTGCGAGACTTGGGCTGGGGTGTGGGGGGGAATGGAGCTGTAGATAGCGCCCCCTGGCACTAGGGCAAGAATGGGCAACCTCTTGCCTTATTAACAACATAATTATGTAATAACAAGGCATGGCAGGAGAGAAGGTGGGTGGCTGGCCCAGAAAAAGGTGGGTGAGCCAACAGATGACTGGCCCTGAGGGCGCCCCTTGTTATAGTGCCCCAAAAGGGAAGAAGTTGCAAGTCTTTTTCAGCTCTGAAAATGCTGAATTGGACTTTGTTGGCCACAGAAATAGTTCCCTTTCTTGGCCAACCCAGATATTTTGCAGTGTTGGCAACCCACCAAGGGAACTTTCTAGAACAGAAGTGGAGTCCTACATCTAGGACTGTGAGAAGAGTTGGCCAGTTGTGGACAGCTTTGATTTTCTTTGCATTTGTGGAAATTTTCCCTGGACTGATTGTGCACCCAAAGCAAATGGCCTTTTTTACCTATGCCTTCACTTTGGTTCCTGCTTGGCTCCTTACACACCACTTGTGAATATATCTTGCACGGAGGCATCGGGGTGTCCCTAGTGATGACCAACAGGCCGAAGACACTAGGCCAGGAAGGCTCTCACTGTTAGCCTTGCGAAGGTGCACTGCAGCAACTAAGACTCTCGCTTTAAATTGTCATGGGCCTTGTCCAGTTGTGGAAGTAGGTTTCCACTGCCCCCGCTCCTGTGTTATCCTCTGCTCCATTTATCAATGTCCATTTCTAAGATCTAGCAAACCAGATTGAACCTCCTGCAGGTTCCAGTTGCCACTGGACAAGAAGCTTTTGAAATAATGTTGTTTAGGGCAGGGGTGTGTTGGTGGGTTTTGTTGCTGTTTCCTTTTCAGCTTCCTTGGTCTTTTCTGCTTTTATTCTCATGAGCCAATGTGCGTTCACAAAGCAGAAGCGCCTCCGCCCGCATGTGCACGTGTCGGGGTGATGAGACATGCCTGGTTTTGGGGCAGAAGCTGTCTTGGTTCAGCTCTCTGGTCCTACAACACAGCTGAACTGTTTCTTACCCACTATCTGCAAGGAAAGGCAGTGGCTATGTTTGCCCCATCAAAAATGTGGTCTCATTTGAAAGGAGGGAAACCATGAGCTGGAAGCTAATCAAGTTGTTTAATTAAGGACTCCAGGCTCTAATCTGAAGATGGTTCTAGCAGTGGAAAAGGCAGGTCACTGTCTGGGAGCCATCACTTCCCAGCACCCAACTCCGCTTCTTACCGTATCTACTAATGGAGGTTCGGGATATGCTGGCAGAGGCAGGGATGTTGTAGGAGGAGGTCTGCTTGGGAACGAGGGCCACGACGGAGCGATCCGACACCTGAGGAGGCAGAAAAGGGGAACAGTGAGATTAAGGCCCTGAACAGGTGTGGGTATATACGGATGCTGCTTCCAGGACTTTGGATGCTGCCCTCCTGCAGCAGCATGCAGTGCAAGCACGGACAGTTGGAAGGCAGATTTTGCAGGAAGCTCCTGAAGTTGCACTGTTTATTAGGACAAGGCTGAAAATAATTCTGCTGGTCTGGTCCACTTCCTTTGCATGAGAGAGATCCTTTTTTTTTTTTTTTATCTTGTTGATTCCCCTGCTGAGTCCAAGCTAGCTTAGGTCCAAGCTCCTAAAGGAGCAGGCTGATAAATGAAAAGACATATTGAAGACATTTTTGGTCACTTTGATTTAAGATTATATTTTATCCAATAAAAACAGAGGATCCTGAGAATTGTTGCGATCCAATTAAAGTAATAACGCAAAGGGAATAAAACAGCTATAATAATGTTATGGACCATAAAACATTCCTATTAAACCATTTTTTATTTTAACAATTTTTATGAACTTTAAAAGTTTGATTTACCGCTGAACGAATCATAAAACCATCTTTCAGGGTCTTAAATTGTCAGTCCCTCTATTGCACCAAAAAAAGGGATTAAATGCTGGCAAGTCAAACTATAAATGAACATTAGTGCTAACGAGATACTGTTATAGCAGGTTTTAGTGGCAGTGTGTAATTTTACCCTCCCTGTAAATCTAAGAGTCATTGGAAGTTTTTAACTTATCTTCATTAATTAAGAATCTGCAGATTTCCAGTGAACAGACTTTGGCATTTTAATTCTGCACTAATAGCCCCATGGTGCAGTGTGGCCAGGGAGTAGGACAAGGAGAGCTACAGTAACTTTAGGTTAAGGCACCGTCTGGGACGTGGCGAGTGAGTTACTTGGAGAAAGGCATCGCATAAAGAAATGTCTCCTCACCCCCAACCCCGTCTGCCCCTGGCTCTAAATGCTCAGTAATTTGCTAGCAGGGAGCACTATTGCCCTATTGTACGCACACAGGAGCTGCTCTGGGCAGAGGCTGTGAAGGACAGCATCGTCTCTAAGCTTTCTCTTGTCCCTCAGTGCTCTGCTATCAATTCTCTAACAGCAGCACTCAAACCTAGCCCACTCCGACCAGGCCAGACTATCTCGGTCTCGTACCTCCCGAAAGAGCTCTTCATTTTAGTCCCTCCATCCTCTCCCCACTCCCGCTTCCCTGCGGCGCTGGGCATGCTATTTCTTCCTTGATCAATCCCCTGGCTGCTCCCTCTTCCCCTCATGCATCCAGGCTCTCTCAAACTGCTCTGTGCAAAATCTGATCCCTCAATACTATTCCTGCAGCCAAAACATCCTGCTCGCCTCCCCTTCCTTTCTTGCCTCTTTGGCACCCTATTCTCTCCTCTCCAGCCTGTCCTGGGTCCGGGTGGAGCTGCTACAATTTCCTTCATCCCTGCTTGGTCCCCATCATTCGTTTCTTTGAAACTAGCCATTTGCTGCCCATCGCCTGAAGTCCAAACTCCGTACGATCTTCAAGGTCTCTGGGTCTAGCCCCTGTCTTGGATCATACCTTTCACTGTACCACCCTGCCTTTCTCTAGCCCAGAACATCAGCCTTTCTCCCATTCTGGTCCATCTATGTGCTGGTCTCCCAGTTGCATGGAATAGCGTCCTGCTACGGATATGCCAAGCCCTTCTTCATCTAAACCCTCCTGAAGCTTGCAAGCTGGCAACAAGTATAACCTCAGGGGAGATGTGACCATCATGTCTCAGGGCAACTAAGCATCTCCTGCGTGCATAGTGGAGCCCTGGTCCCTGACTGTAGCCTGAACATGACCCATAGGACAAATAACAAAGATGACGCGTGGTGGCTTTGATAAGACAGAAAACCTTACTTCTGCTTGGCCCTTCTGCTGAATAGGTGAGAAGTCGCAGCGGTGTGTGAGCCAAAGGCCAAGTGGGACAATTCCCCTAAAATCCGTCTGCCCCTGCAACTGCAGGCAGATCAAATAAGTGTTGCCAGTGCGAAGCAGCTGGCGCGCTCCACCTCTGCAAACGGAGACTGAGCGCTAACATTTAATGGGCTCTAAAATTCGTAGTGATCCTTTAGGATGAAAGGCGCTGGGTAAATTTAAGTTGTTATTATTAATAATGATAATAATAAGGACTCCTGTTACACACAGCTAGAATGAGACATTTCTATTTGGCTGAGTACAACACTTTGCACCCCTGTTATTTCCTCCTCTGGCCCTGCCTCACTTCACCCAATTTATTAAGTCAATGGAAGAAACGCTCAGTAGCGATATTATTTTCTTAGGCTGTTATTAGCTGCCACTTTGGCTTAATTTCACTAAGGTGAAATCTAAGTATTCCAGCGCACAGAATACAAAGGCAGCTTCGGGTTTGTACATGCAGAAGCAATGATTCCCAGGCCGCAGAGGCTGGATACAGTTTCGTCAGAGCCGCAGTTTAACTAGGAGAGAAGTATTAAAAATTCCAAACACATCAAGCGTTCTCGCTTGCTAAAGTTTGGCTCGGATGACTTGTCAGCTAAAAAGCACCAGTGTACAAATTAGCATCAGATGTAGTGCGCATGCCTTTCCAGTCTCACCCCATTATTGCCATGCCTCCATGAGCCCTAGAGACGCATGAGAAGCTGGCTGACTTTTAGTACAACTTTATAAATATTCTGGTTGCCTCGCTTCCCCCATGCGGTGTGGAACACCTTTTAAAAAACACGGGATGAAAGCTGGAGAGGGGGGAACAGCAGACAAGACGTCCAGCTAATACTCTCTTGGTTAACATGGCCCATTGAGGATGCTGGCTATGCTCCACAACTCCAGGTGTGGGGTTCAATAGCTGAACCCGTCTAGGTGGCTGGGACTCCATACAGACCTTTCCTTGCTGCTGCCTATTTGTCCTTTAAAAGGTTTCTAACTTCTCAGCCCTTCTGGTCTCTGGCTGACAGCTCTTCATGGTTTGCTGCCTCTCGGTTAATGCTACACGTGCCATTGCATTGCTCTTGCATTTTAAATTCAGTACTTCACTTATTTCTTGGGGAAAGCTGGACGTGGACACCCTATAGAGTTAAATGGGGATGAAACCAGCAGGACTGCACTGAAATGTAATATGATTTCAAGGGAATTATTTTAAATGCTGGACAGAAGGCAGCGGAGAATGAGCCCCACTCCACAGGTCTGTTTATGCTCCGTGGAAACCTGTAGCAGGTCTGTATTTCTCTGTTCAGTAACATAAGGCAGTTAAAACATCCACTCAAAAGTGCGATTTCCTTTTGCATCCTTTTTGGCTTGTCCACAAAGGATGGAATATGAAAAACCAATTCCTGGCTGAACTGGATATACCCGTATCAGCGGCTCCTGCTGCACATGTTGCTATCTTATCATGTAAATGTAAAAAAAAAAAAAAGGCAAAAATCCTGCCCTAAAGAGCTGCCGAAAAGATGTGGGATTAAGAGAGAGATGGGGAATTAAATCATCATCCTAATGCCAGATAATTGCTCGCCCAGCTATCACCTGCAGCTGTAGTGCCCTAGGGTAGGGTCATGCTCAGCAGGATAAGGTGGGATTAGTGCTGCGATGGGAGATGGCTGCAGGAGGCTTGGGCACTACAGGATGCATGCACCGTGAAGCCGCGGCAGTGGCATCTCTGTCTGGGTCGGGGCTCTGCGCTAAGGGGGTCGGTGCTGTCGCACAGGTGACAAGACCGTAAGGTTTCACCCGCAGGCTTCCACTGCTGCCTGTGGATTTGGAGCGCGATAGCCCCTCCTGGGCTCCTCTCTCCTTTACTGGTGGCAGCACAGCCCTCCCCACGTACTGTGTCCCTCTCTTGAGCTCTGCTGGCATTTTTAATTTAGTCCTTTTTCAATTCTGCTAGTTTCTATAAGATCCATGTCAGAGCCACTTCCCTGTCTAATGCATGAGCACCTTGAACCAGCCTGGCTTATGGCAGGGACGTGACCTCCCTGACTGTCTCATCAGATGAGACACCGAGGAATTAATTTCTGCTTTCCTTCCCTTTGCACGCTCTGGGAGATCTGCACCTGGCGGGGGTTTCTTCTTACCTGATAATGCACCAGCGTGTTCAGCCGCTTCCAGTCGCCCTCTATTTTGGTGGTGATATCTTCGTCCTGCAGGACTACCCGAGCTATCCGTCCCTGGCGCCACTCTGCAGGGGTGGGAAACGCAGGGTGACACAGCAGTCGGGGGGTATTGGCATCGGCTTTTTCCCTCTGCTTCCAGCCTCGGGAGATAGAGATGCTCAGGGCATAAGGCGCTGTGGCTACTGGGCACAAGGGAGCAGGCTGTGCACTGGGAACCAGGTGCCCGATCGTGTGACTGAGCCTTGATTCAGCCAAGGGCACGGGTACTCTGGGGCGGGGGCTCCCCCGTGCCACATACTTATGTGGGTTTTAACTTCTGGCTGTTTGGCTTGTGAGCAGGCTCACCTGTGATGTACCTCGGGCCTAGGCAGGTTTGAATTCTGCTCTCATTTCCACGGAGGACAGTGCATCCTTGGAGCTGTGAGCAGCTTTTTTTCCCAGAGGGCTGGAAAATTTACCATGATTGGGAGTGGGGGGTAGCGAGGAAAGGAGGCTATCTGACCCAAGGCAGAGATCCCTGTGCACTGCTAGTGCACACACCTGGCTGGCTGCAGGGGCCTTGCTTGGCAGGGCTTGGAGGGGTCACTCCAAGCTCCCTGGAAAATAGCTCTATTTTTTGGGAGCCACAAATGACCCAGGTTAACTGGGGCTACAAAGTGCAAAGGTTGATGCAGGGAAAGAGTTGGTCTCGGTGCTTGCTCTGGCATGAGTCAATGGGGCAGGTGGTGTGGAAGTGCAAGGAAGGAGTCCCTGTGCAGAGCCTGGATCCAGCCAGGGCTGTCGGCCTCCTTAAAGCTTGTCTTAAACTGGCATAGCCCTGGCTGTCCATCTCATCCTCCCCGCTCCCACCGGGCAGAGACCCCTACCTAGGTCCATGTCGACAGCCCTCGGCCGTTGGGAGTACGGGACGTTCTTGTACACGGCATCCAGGATCTTCTCCTTGACTTGAGTGATGGTGTCGCAGTTCAGCACCTTCACCGGGATCTCTGGGCTGTTCTCATTATCGGGGTTCACACAGTTCAGGATCTAGAAGACAGCGGCCCGAATGGCTCTTGGAAAAAGGCTTTGACAGACAGCTCACAGAGCAGCGACCGCCTTCGCCCTCGGGCACGGCCCCCCACCAGCTCGGAGGTCCCACCTAATGCTGTGGGCACCGCCTGTGTATCATTTTTTTTTTTTAAACCTTAGCAGACAGGGCTGTGCACAATCTGCATATGCAAATCATGGCACACACTTAACTGTACTAACTAACCCCTGAGGCTTTCTGCTTGGACTCAGTGCCATGGGAACTGGCATCCCACAGCTTACCTCCCATTTAAGAGCTGGGGCCTGAATATTGGAGACTGGGTCATAAAGCCATGTGTTTCCTGCCTGTGGGTGGGAAGAAGGATTGAGACTGCTCTGCAGCAGCTAGCTCCATCCTGGGGGTGCCAGTGCGGTGCATGTGCAGCTCTCCAAGCTGGATGGGAACTTCCCAGCAAAATGGTGTTTTCACTGGAAAAGGGGGACTCATTGAACTAAAGCTTTTCACGGGGACCAGCCCGTTTCAATGCAATTTGCACTGGGAAGGTTTTAGGGGCTGCTCAGAACCAGGGTGAGGGACAGACCTTGGAGCAACTTGGAGCTCAATGCTGAGGCAGGAGCCCATGAAGCAGGACCTGGACCTTGTCTTGCACATCCCAGGTGAGTGCCCTAACCACTGGGCCCTCTAGCCATCCGGTCTGCAGCCCAGGCAATAAGTGGGTGTTTGCAGAGCTCTCCTAGGAGGGGACAGCTGCTTCCCACCCAGCCCTGACTATCTAGCCCAGCTCCTTCCTGATAAGCTGGAGCTTATGTGATCATGGCTTCAGCGGGGCCCTGCCAAAAGCCACTCACCAGAGTCTTGTACTCGATCTGCTGCCGAATCAGCTTGTCCTCGCTCAGGGAATAGCGTGCCTCCCCCGTGATGGCGTCGATCGGGCCCTTCTCCATCTGCTGCTTGATGGCGCAGTACAGCATGAAGAGGGGCTCCCCGGCACATTCCTATTGCACAGAGCACACCGCAAACCCAAGAGGCAGGTGAGGGGGCGTCTTCCCCAGGGCCTGGACTTTGCAACCACGCATGCACAACTTCCAGCCTCGTCCTGCTGCCTTAACCCTCAAATGCATGCGTGAGCCAGGCTCAGGGCCTTGGGCACCCCTGGGAGAGAACAGCCAGGACGGGGCTCCCCCCGACCATGCTTGGGGTGGTTGTTGTCTTTGGCTTAGTAAGTGCTCCCTGCCTTTGCACTGCTGGAAAGCAGAAATCTGACAGTCCGGGTCTCCTCGGTCACTTCCCTGCAGCTAGTTTCACAGAGCTTCCAAAAACAAGCACGGCTTTAACCAAATATTTATTGTAGCTGGGGTGGGAAGAGGAAGTGATAATTGCCTGTAAGTACCAAACAGCTGCAAGCGCCCAGGGGGAGATGGGCTGATTGGGCTCTTCCAGGGGGCCCAGGGAGGTGAAATGGGGTGAAACCAAGTGAAGGGAAGTGAGATGGAAGAGGAGGAAACCCTCCCAGGCAGGGAGGTCCATTAGCCTGTGACGAGTGCCCAGGGGAGGTAGCAGGAGCTCTGTTACTGGAGGCGTTCCAGGCTACGGCGAGCAGCAGGGCAGCGGGCGTAGTGCTATGCAGCACTGCCCTGGTGGGGCCAGCATAAGCCAAGCAAGTCTTTTGGAGAGAAGCAAGTGCCCTGCACAAGGAGCCCACAAGAGTGTTCACTGCTTTGGTGGAGGCTAGGATAACGTGCATCAGGCGTGTGTTGTGCACATGGTATTTCCAGAGCCTTAGATGTGGGTGGTTTAACTACAGCTCCACACCTGTATGGTTCAGCTTCGACCACTAGCCCTGCAGCTAGGATCATAGAAGAGATGAGCGCTGCCAAGGACCTCAACAGGTCATGTCTAGTCAAAGCAGGACCAGCCCCAGCTATCTTATTCCAGCCAGGGAAACTGAGTCACCCTTTTTTTTTTTTTTGCATCTTGCCAGATACTTTCGAAGCCAAGCTCCCCACCAGGGTCCAGGGAGGCAGCAAAGAGGATGAGCAATGGAGGATGCTCTGTCTACCCCTTACCTTTAAAAACTTGTGGAGAAGGAAGGCAAACCAGTTGGTCAACATCTTCTCAGCCACGGACTCTGTCCTGGAGAGAGAAAGGAGGGTGCTTTATCCTGTGCATGTCAGCATCCCAGCCCAGGCAGGTCCCCATCATTGCACTAGTGCAGGGGGCTGGGAAGAGAAACTACCCACAGGCAGGAGAGGAACAGCTCACTCTCCCATCCGCAAAGGGAGTAAGGGGTAATGGGATTGCATTATTTAGCCATGACCATACAAGCATTTCTGCCTCTTTCCTGGCTTCTGGGGGCATGACCCACTCTCAGCCCAACTTCTGCACAGGCTAGGATGATTTGGAGCACGAGTCCACCATAGCGCTGAGGTTGTGCGATGGGGACGCTGGCCTCAGCACCCCTAGGATTGACCCCCACCCGCATTTCATTGGCAATCCTCTGCAGATTGCTTAGGAGCAGAGAGGAACAAAGCCCAGCTGACAGCCCGTCACAAGCCCCTCTGACAGGGATGCCTGGTGCACTCCTTGCACGTGGTGCAAATTATACCCTGCGGCTCTGAAAATCACTGGAATTTGCCGGGTTGCTGGCAATCAGGGACAGCGGAGTGACAATGGCTGGGAAATTGCAGCTTTCTCCCCGGCCCCACCCAGCATTCTCTCCCCACATTGTGCCCGAGATTATCTCTAATTTAAATACAATGGCTCCTAATGATAGTTTTTAATGCTGGCTTCGCAGGATTGCTGGTGTCTCTTTAAAGTGACGCTGTCCCTTTTTTCCTGGGCTGGGGGGACAGTCCCTTGACCGCTGGTGGCAGGGTGAGGAGCCCCCTGGTCACCACCCAGTTCTGGAGGTGCTCAGCAGTGGCTGTCGGGCAGGCTCCGGAGAGCACTTGCGGCGCGTGTGGCTGCAGCTCGGTGGACAAGCACGTTTCCTTTGTTACCAGCCAGCTGTGCTAGCTGGGCACATGCTGCACGCCAGGCCCTCCTTGACGGTCCAGCTCTCCTGATCCTGGCATGCCTCTCGGGCTGGGTTTCACATCGGGAGTTAGCTGTACTTTCACTGACGGATGACAGTGCCCACTCCACCCAGCAAATCCTGGTTTCCCAGTCTATGCTGCATCTGGCACAGCTGGCCAGGCCTAGCAACGGGAGGCCGGTCCTCCGTGCAGACCATCTGCAGCCTGTTGTTACTGCCTGCCATGCTGGGAGCATCGGGGCAAACCCAACTCCAGGCATCTGCTGATGTTTAAAGCACCATGTTGTCAAGCTACTTAGGAAAGGGTCTGCTTGGTGCAGGAGATAGCTGGCTGGCAGTCACCAGTGCCTGGATTTGTGCTCATGCCCTCACTCCATCTGCCCTGCCTAGGTATGAACTCTTCGGGTCAGCTATGCATTGTACAGCACCAAGCACACAGTCTGTTGCAATACAATGGATAATGTATTGCAGCAGCAGTAATGTCATAGGGGTTGCATGCACAGCTAAGCCGGTTGGAGGGTCGATAACAGTTGCAGATTCACCAGTGTTTCAGCAAGCAAAAAAAAAATAAAGGAAAAACAACAGCGAGTTGAATGTGCTCGGCTACCCAGAGTCATGTTATCCACCATTTATCAGCACCTGGACATCGGCCCAATATTTGCAAAAGTGTCTGCAGATCCCAGAAGAGTGTAAGTCTGTATTGATTAGCTGTCTGGTGATACAAACTGGAAGTTGTCATATTCACTATTCTGCTGCTTATACTATTTCAGTCATCCAGTTAGGGTAGATGAAGAAGAGCACGTGGCTGAGGTGACGCATCACAACAGATGGAGAACCACTAGGAGTCTGAGAGGTGTTCGTCTAGACCCTTTGTGAATATTAACGTGATGGAAGAAATCAAGATCAAATGTGAAGAGCTTGCTAACTAATGTTAGAACAAATGGTGCAACCAGCTCTTCTTGCTCCTTGCTGTGTTGCAATGACCTTAATAGATTAGCCTTGCCTGAAATGCAGTTGTGTAGACCGTCTACCCCTGCCAGGGGTTGGCCCTGCAAGCAAACCCATGCTTGAACCCTGGCAAACACCTGTGGCTAACACATTGCACTTATAAATGCTAAGAGCTGAGGGGCAATGGGGACAAAGAGCATCTCCCGCTGATTGTGCCCAGCACAGCCTAGCATCCCGCTGCCTCCATTGGCACATTCACAGTGAAGCCATTGCTGCAGATGGCATTAACAGGTAAAGGTGGCAATCCAAGTCCTTCCTTAGCCAAAGTAAAGAGACAGCTTCCATCCTTCATCATGGTGCTGCAGACAGCATAGCTCCTTGTGAGCAATGGCCAGGGCTGCATCTTTGCCCTGCTCGCCTGTACCAGGGCTAGTCTCCGAAATGGGATCTGTGCTGGAGGTCTCCAGCTCCATCCGCCATGCTCTGGCGTGACCTCCCCTGCTCCCCGTGACATGAGACGGGGCCGCTGGGCTGTAGAAAACAGCTCCTTCAGCGCGCTGCACCGGCTCCTCGGCAGGCATCATTTTTGCTCTGCGGCTGTGGTGTCTGAGACGCCGTTATAGATCCGTCTCTGAAAAAATAAAATAAGCTCCCGAAGATGAAAGCAGCAAGGACAATCCCCAGACTCGGAGAAAACCCTTCTCATATTGACCACATAACGAGGGCAAAGTACACTCTGGAGACAACTTTCCGAAAGAGCCTGACGCCAGAAACCAAAGCCCCTGGCTGCTCTTCTGACTCGCCAGGGCCCTGGGAATAAAACAAAACTAAACAGAGAGCTGGGAGAGCCCAAAAATCAATATGGATTTTATTAATTTTCCCTTGCTTTGTCTGGGTCTCTGAACCACTGCACGCTCCTTATGGCAGCAACGAGCACAGTCATTTGATTTAATGTCAGCTTTCCTCCCGTCTCCCAAGAGAGGTTGGAAAGGAGAGAGGGAGAACGAGAAAAAGAAAGAGAGAAAGCATTGAACACCAATTAGCACTTGCTGCCACCAGGGAGCTCAGAAAATAAAATAAAATAAAATAATCTCTCACTTTGTGGCTGCTCATTCATTATTAACTCGGAACAAAATGTTCCAGCTTGGAATATTTTGCATACTAACTCATACCAAGAAGCGCACAGATCCACGGGGTTGGAAAAGGCCTTGTTTGTAAGGCTTCCAGCTGAAATGCCTGGATCTTCATGCAGCAAAGGCAAGTTGGCTCTAGCAGCCTGGCACGAGAAGCTGGAAAAGTTTCATGTTCCCTCTCCAGAGAGGCCTCAGGGGACCAGCCGTCCCTGGAGCATGAGGTGGGGGAGTACCAGACCCCGGGGCGGATGCAGACCCAGAGCATCTTCAGCATCTCTGTGCTGTGCACTGGCTTCAAGGCTCCAGGCTTTCCTCACCTGTCTTGTCTTGCCCTGCCCAGAGCATCTTTTGATAACTTAAGAGGGAAAATGGTGGGGGCCGGTCCATGCTGGTGCTCTTGGCATTGCTCATCTCGGCGATGCTGCCCCAATGGCAGGAGAATTTTAAGAAAATCGAAGGTTGAACTGAGGAGCCAGTAGCCAGCCTCCATTGAACTGACATCCCTTGGGCTGCTCCTGGCCAACATCAACATAGTTCAAAGGAGAGCTGGGCCCTTCTGTCCATGCACGTCTGGCAGGATGAAGTCTCTGTTTCAAGGGTCTCTTCAACGGGTTGCAGACCTGCAGCTCCATGCCTGTGTTCTGTGCTTGAAGTCTGGACTTGCCACATATCCCCTTTCACCCGTGGCCTTAAGCGGCTGTGCAACAATTTGCATTTGCAAAGACTCTGGTAATGCCAGGGGGTGAGGATGATCAAATTAAAAGCAAATTTGAATGGCTGAGAATGAAGACTCTTTGGGTTGATTTGGTCTCCTTGTGTCATCTGCCAGACTTGGGAGGATAATTCACAGAGCTAATCCACAGCTAATCGCTTCTGATTAAACACCGTCAATAGCCACCTCCTTCCGCCCCACTGTCAGGCTCCTGCTACTCAAGTGCTGCTGCTGCCTGGGAGACCTCTCCCCACTGCCTGGGCCCACGCTGCAGCATTACCACCAGTGGGGCCAGAGCCCCTCTGTGTAGGACAGGCTCCCTCGCGCAGCAGGAGCAGGGCTGGGCATTGGGGCAGCTCAGCCCCAGCCCTGCAAATCGTATTTGGAATAACGGACCATATAATTATAGCTAGGCCAGACATTGGCTCCAAGGTAGCAGGGAGATTACCTGGGAATTTACTGCTCCTTGCTTTCCCTTGGGCCAGCAATGATCTTTCACGCAAGCACTTGTGAATATGCATGTGCAAGCATGTCTGTGTGTGTGCACTTGCATGCACACTCCTGCTACTATCCATAAACACAGGGAGCATAAATCCCTCCTCCTCCCTCTCACCCCTGAGGCTGGAGGGACACAGAGGAGAGCGGGAAGTGCCCTCACGAGCCTGCTCTTTAGTAGGAAAACACTAACCATGTGTTCGCATGGCAGTGCAAAGAGCGGAGACATGGTATGTGCCCCTTTACATGACCAGATGGCTGGAGCCAGTGGGGACCAAGCAGCCCAGTTCAGAAACATGGAAGACAAGGGGCTCCCTACTCTCCCGTGGGCTTTTTCTAGCACCCAAGGTGAGTGGCGTCTAAAGCAGACAGAGGCCCTGGGTCTCCTGTCCTCATGTATATTCACGTATTTCACTTAAAACTCCGGTTGGCACCAGTGTGCACAGAGGACCGTAGAGGCCCAGCCCTGGGCAGGTCGGGGCCAGGCTGCACTGACTCAAAGGACTGGCAATAGGATATTGAACCATCCCTTGTTCAAATGGGGCTCAGGATGGTGCTCCATTGCACTAATATGCATGTCAGGATTTAGCCGGGCAGGCAGAGGACGCTCAGCTCTCAGCCTCTTGCAGCCGAAGAGCTACATGAAGGGCTGGATGCGTTATCTAAGGGAGAAGACCATTCCTTTCTGGCTCAGCTCCTCTCCCTGATGGTGCCCAGACCCCAAATTTGAACCCCTTTCCATGTCAGGGCTGGGTCCGGCGTCATCTGCTGAGAAACAAAGGAATAACCACATCATGTGGCTCCAAGCAGGGAAGGGGCTGAATGAGATCTGTGGCTGGCCACACATGCTCCTGGTGGGTTTGGCCCCTCTCCCGGCCTGGCTGCTTTTCTGGGAATCGGTGCGCGACCGCGCTAGTCTGGCTCTGATGTGGCGCGCCGTGCTAGGACCCGACTCCCGCGGTGCCAGGGGTGCAGCGGAGCGAGGGGGGAGCCGGGCCGGGAGACTGCTGAGATCACGAGCCCTGTATTTTTAGAGCATAGTGAAAAGTCATTATTGATGGCTCAGGCAGAAGACGCCTTCACAGCGAGTCGTCAAACCACGGGGGAAATTAACACGGCTTCCATTTCTGAGATGAGTTATTGCCTCCGCAAACACGGCCAGATTTAGAGCAATTTCCTGCCAACTACATTCATTACGACTGGAGGAATCCCTGCAAACTTCCTTGAGCCATGACATTTTCCCCGTGGCTTCTGGCCACACCCGGCAATGGCCCCGAGCACGGGCTGGCGGCCCCAGGTACCGTCGCCGAATGCGCGGGGGAAGAACGCAAGGCGGCCCCCCGTCCCAAAACCGTGGGTGCCCATCTGGTGCGGGGTCACAAACCCAGGTTTGGTCTCTGTGGCAGATTCCCCACCGTTTCATCCGACCGGTGACTCAGTTTCCCCGCTGTAAACAAGGAGTGATGGCTCTTTACTAGGCCGAGGGGCCGGGGCGATGCAATCCATTAATACCTGCAAGGTGCTCGGACGCGGCAGCGAGGAAGGCTGGAGAAGAACCTGCCGACACAGAGCACCGGCCAAATGCTGGAAGCAGCAGGGAGAGAAAGGCGAGGGGTGGACACGTGGCGTTCATCCTCCTCCTCCCCCTCAGCATCCTCTCCCTGCCACTGAGAGAGAGGATATTGGGCTAAATGGACCTATCGTCCGACCAGGCACATGGCGGTCCTCATGGACGTCCTTCTCATGACAGACGGCCGCAGAGAGGCAAGCCTTTGAGGTGGTCTAGAGCTGCTGTAATCAGAGATGGCATCGAGCCTGTTTTGCTATCCCTTTGGATCTGCGAGTTGTATTTGTCCACGGAGGTTTTTAATGTCTGGCTCGGCACTACCATATCTGCGCGCTGATACACAGGATGCAAATACAGACAGATCCCTCGCAGGGAGATGATGAAGAGGCTCAGGAGAGAAAGGTGCTTACAGTTCTGGGACCTGTCACCCACTGAATCCCTTTCTACCTTTACAATTAAAAGAAATCATACACTCCAAAGTTTGTCTTTCATGAGGATTGGCACAAGCTCCTTGGAAAACTCCTGCCATAACACAGTAACTACTGCAACCAGAAGAGACCTTGCCTGTTGCAGTCCCTACCACAGCTCTTCCCTACACCTTGCTTCTGAAATGCTAACTCAGTGCAACCGTGCAATGAGACGTCTGGAAGGCACAACCTCCAAAGTATGTTTCTAACAGCAACTCAGCCTCTCGTGCCGGGGGTGCCTCTCAGAGCCATCATTAGGCTGCCTCGCTCCAATGTGCAAAATCACTGCGGAAGCTGGAATAAAAAGTTGCACAAGTCAGACAGACACGACGGGGCCGTCGGTACCCGCATCCACACGCAGCCAGGACGACTGGGACACAGCATTTGCCTTCCAGAGTTCGTTAGCTCACATCGCTTCTCCAGTTTGAAGTGCCATCTCAGTCCGATCAGACCCTCCTGCTGGGGTGTACTGGAGTGTGTGTGTTCCCACCCCCCACCCCGTCTGGATCAAAACGTGTCTACTCCACGTGAGCAACTCAGCCAACAGGCGAGTGCCGGGGCAGGGCCCTCCCTGTGGTTGCTCTTTCCCCTGCCTGCTGTGACACCGAACCGTGAAGAGAAGCAGGGTTGTGACCGGCGGCAGAGTTACACACACGCTGCGTCTGAATGACTTGTGCCCCTTCCACATTTAAAGGCAACTGGGCTGTGGGATCTGGGACTCAGAATCACAGAAAAGGAGGTGGGAAGGGACCTCCGGAGGTCGCATCTAGCCCAATCCCTGCTTCAAGCAGGACCGGTCCCAGCTATCTCATCC
>JAGPOW010003356.1:7965700-7994482 GCA_030014935.1 Caiman crocodilus | reverse complement strand
TTTTTTTTTCTTTACTAACGTTACATAATTAAGCAACTGTGTAATTGGCAACGCATTTATCACTCCTGCGCTTCTGTTTTTCATGAGTAAAACACATAAAAGGCATTCATATTTGTTTGTTACAGCATCAGCTTATTTGGCAATATAAATAATGAACATAATGTGCGGGACCGGAAAGTTCAGGGCTCCGGGAATGGGAAACGGAGAGGGAGACGGTTCGGAGGCAGCCCCAGCTGAGCTGCGGCCAGCTGTGCAGTGTTCTCCGGCTGCGGAAAGAGGCTTTAATTGAATTTGTTGATTTTAATCAGAACTTCGGTTAATGGGACCGTGACCTCTTACACTGCTATCATGCCCTTCGTGCCCCCGAAGGGTTGCCTTCATCGGCTGGCAAGTTGCAGCCGCTTCTGGGGTGAAGCGCTGCTATTGTGCCGTGAAGCACAGGCACTGTCTGGTAAGCGGCGGGGCTGCCTGGAGCTGCGGGGGGGGGATTTACACAGAGAGAATATACTCAACCACACGAGACTCTGGGTTCATGCTTGCTCATATGAAGCATAACAGGATGGTAACGACCTGAAGCGAGCACGGCCTCTCACTGCTCAGCCTAGAGCTGCTATCAGACCCTCAGCTGGTGTAACCCAGCATAGATCCATTCACTTCCCTGGAGCTATGCCAATATGCCATAGTGGAGAAGCCAGGCCAGCTCCTCCTGGGACTTCTACCCTGCTGGGGGACCAGTAATCCCATGAAATCGGTGATACGCTCCCTGCGGCACCAGGCAGTAATTTCCCATCCAAGCATGGACCAGCCCAAGCCAGCTTGGCTGGAAGGAGGCTGATGGGACCACGGCACAAGGCAGCAATAGCTGATAGCTGCACCGATGCAGGGACATTAACACAGAGGCGAATTGTTTAAAACACAGTGGAATAAAGGAAATGGCCCACCCAGAGCAAACCCAGTGTCGGGCTGTTCCAGGGTGAAACGCCCACCCCTTGGGAAGCTGTAGCAACATGCCAGAAATACAGCACATGGTTTTCTCTCTACCATAGAAGGACTAAAGGGAATTGCATATAAAGACCTAGAGGGCTAAAGCAGCCACTTTGCTGCTGGTTTTGCAAGCTCAATCTTGGCACTTCAGTAAAAAAAAAAAGTCCAAAATAAAATACACCTGGGTCAGGCACAGAAGAGGCTGCGGGGACACGGGCAGCCTGGTTCAGAGAGACACTTTGGGGCCATTTCTCAGGACAAACTCCATGCCCTCTGCACTTATCTCAGCACATCTAATAAGATTCAAGGTGCGAAGCAGGAAGGTGCGAGTTTCAACTTAGGCTCCCAGAGGGAACCAGAAGACCATCCCAAGCAACCTAAGGACCAAGAGCAATGCTGGGGGAAAGAGCGCGGGGGCACAGGTGTTTCGTTACCTCCAGTTCCCGCAAAACAGGGTGGTCCTCGATGCCGGGGAAAAGGACCCTCATAGCGTATGTCCGATAATCAAGGTACGGGATCCCTGAGCGGTCGAGGTCGCTGGTTAGCTCGTTGATGTCTGTCTGCAGTTCTGCAAAAGCTGGGAGAGAAAGAGGAAGGGGAGGATCAGGCTGTGAGACGGCAGTACAGTCACAGGTGAGAACAGGGACCCGAAGGTGGGCCTTTGGGAACAGCCAGGAGCCTGCCTCCCCGGAGGGACAGCCATGGGTCAGCTGGGCACACTGGTTTACCGTGGACCCCGACATGGGGGTCTGGTGTACCCTCGCTTTGAAGCGCCCACGCCGCCGCACCCGAGAGCAAGCGAACACAAGCGCAGCACAATGCACAGATGCTGAGAACAAAAGAGGCTTGTTAATTGGTATGCGGTTCACACCTTGTGTATCAGCTCCTAAAATACCTGTAAAGGCTCCACGCAGAAACAAAGATCCTATTTTTAAACTGCCGTCCCTGCCATATTCGCTCTCTTTCCCTCTCCACAGGTAATGCCAGTAACTTAATCTCAAGCTTCGGGGCATCAGCCGTCTGCTGCAGGCTGGGAATGGATTTATCCTAGTGTTTATGGCACGGCACAGAGACATCGTACATATCGGTGTGTGGGGTGAATGAGGGGCTCCTCTTTCCTGAAGCATAATATGCCAGATGCACTATTAAACGTGATGGACGGAGGGTCTCATCTATCATCCCTGTGTCTCAAGTGAGCCTCTCTCTGCTCTGGAGCTGGCTGTCCATCCTGCACACTCCTCACCCCCTGTCTTCTGCATTCAAAGATATCATATTTGGACCAGCTGGACCTGTCCTGTGCAAAACATCTGAGACATCAATAGGCGTTATCATCCTCTGAAACGTGCTACTACACGCTTCATCCTCTGAGCTTCCTTCAGAAGATCAAACAAGTCTGAAGGAAGACATGAGAACAGCAACCGTCCTTCGAATGCTTTTTGTCTCAGTCCCAGCTACAGGCACCGGTGTGTGGGATCCGGCTTTGAACCCTTGCCGGGAGCCAAGCCCAGCTCGTCTCACTGCCAGGGACGAGGCTGCCGCCCACTGACAGGTGTAAGGGGCGATTCCTGCTAGTTCAAACACGTATCCGATTTCTGTGCCGAGACCTCTTCTTTGTCAATGCTGCTGTTCTGACGGACTTGCTGGGAAGGTCTCTTTTGATCTGTGGTTATGAAGCCAGGGGAAAAGCATTCTGATCCCGAACACAGATTGTTATTTGGAGATGTTCAGTTGAGCTCCTCCATCTCTGTGCTGCCACGTGCCGCACAGGCGACACCAGGCACCGCAGCTACATGTGCAACCCACTCCTACCTGCGTGCGGCCTTTCATGCAGTCACCAACCTCGGTGCTTGTGCATCCGTGCAAAGCAGCTTGCATCTGCATGTCCGACCATGCATGGATTTCATGCAGGCGTGCTGCTCTCTGCTTGTTCCAAACAGGTCCCGGCATGGGTGTGCATTCATCTATGGCCATCCCGCAGGCAGAGACCCCTATCCCTCCCTTCCACCTGCAAATGCATAGCATGCCTGACATCTCCACGCATGCCCACCTTCTGCCTTCATGCCATCACCCATGCACTTTCTCCAAATGGGAGCCAGGGCACATCCCTTTGGGACCCGAGTCTGCCCTGGGCTGAGCCTGTGCTCGATCCTCCTGCCAGTGACACTGCATTGAGGACAGGCTGCTGCAAAGCTCCCCGGGGGTCTTTTCCCTCCTCTTGGGGGGACTGGGGACAGCTGGGGATGACTCCACTCCTGGTCCCCTCTCCCTCCTCAGGGAGCTCATGCCATTTTCCCAGGGGCTGAATCCCCGTGTACTTCTTATTTTTGGTTTTTAAAAACCCCTCAGGGAAGGCTGTTAGAGGACTGTGAGTATTGACCCAGGCAGCCTGGGGCTGGAGCAGGCTCATGACGAAATCTAGACACGTCACTTAGACAGGAACAAGTGCTAATCCCATCCTCTGCCCATTAGGCAGGCCAAGGCTGCGTCTGCCTCCAACGCGCTTGTTAGCGGCTCTCCTCCCATGGCGGGTGACAGGCGTACCAGCCTTGAAAGCATGCAGGATCCACTCCTCTCTGGGGTTGGAAACAGGCTTTGGTTTGAGCCAGTTCAAAGCCACGTAGTATAAACAGGGGCTGGCGGTCAGACCTGAGACTAGATGCTAGAGATGGCATCAACTCAGTGAAGCCTGATGAGAGTCTTGAGTGGGTAGGTCTCTGTGGGCACATCTACACGTGCATTTACATTGCATTAAATTTAGTGTGCAGTAAATTACTGCACCGTAAGCAGAAATAGGCCGGTGACTACACATGCAGCTGCTAAAGCACATTAACGCTGTGTGTGGTCTGATTTGGGACTAAAGTTAGTCCCAAGTCAGTCCACACACAGTGTTACTGCGCACTAAAGCGTCTACATGTGCATTATTGCACAGTAACTAATTTGGTGTAATTTTGATACCTGCATCACACAGGTATCAAATTTGCACCCAAGTCGGCATAAGTTGCCATACTTACTGTGCAGTACAGGTGTGTCCGTGTAGATGTGCGCCTGTCCTGTGCAGTAATTTTTGGTTACTGAGCAGTAATTTAAGTTACTGTGCAGTGAGCATGCATGCATATATGCACCCAGTGTGTGGCATCTGTCTGGCTGTGCACAGGTCTGTGAGGGTGAGAATAACTGTGTGTGTGGGCGTGAAGAGGGGAGGCACAAATATGCGTGGGTAGGACTGTGCCTGCATATTTGGCTGGAGCTTTGTCTGCTCTAAGGGGGTTGAGCCTGAGAACCATGGTAGGAGACCCCCGCCACGAAGACAGGCAAGCCAAGAGCCATTGCTCTGTATGGACACGGCACCGGGCAGCCTCTCTGTCACTGCCTGGGTGATGGGTGCAGGTCTGACGCCGTGCAGCGCCCTGTGATGCTCTCAGGACCAGAGGTCCACATGAGGCCCTGGGGTTGCAGCTTCAGCCTCCCTGTAACTGTGCTGGTGAGCTGTGCCCCAGACACAGTGCAATCGCACCCTGCTTCCCTGGCCCCCAGCAGTGCGGTACTCACCCTCCTTGCACTCCAAGGCCACACGTGATTCGAGGTTGTCCATCTGCATCTGGAGCCTCTTGAGGGTGAGGTCATTCTCCCGGGACTTGCGCTTGTAGGCGATGAGGACGATGATGACGATGATGAGGAGCAGGCTGCCTCCTGCCGCAATGCTGACAATGGCCGGCAGGGTCAGCAGGCTGTCCGAGATCACGCTCACGGAGCCGGGAGAGAAGACGATGCCACCAACGTGCACCTAGCCAAGCAAAATGCCAAGTGATTATTTCCCCTGTGTGGCACTGGGGAGGCCACACCTGTAGTCCTGTGTGCAGTTTTGGGCCCCCCCATTACAGAAATGATGTATAAAAATTGGAGAAAGTCCCGCAGAAGGCAAAAAAAAATGGTTTGGGGGCTGGGGCATATCACTTGCAAGAAAAGGCTGAGGGAACTGGGCTCATTTAGTTTGCAGGAGAGAAGCCAGAGCGGATTTGATAGCAGCCTTCACCGCCCTGACGTGGGGTTGCAAAGAGGATGGAGCTGGGCTGGTCTCAGTAAGGGCGGATGACAGGACAAGGAGCAATGGGCTCCAGTCACAGCAAGGAAAGTTGAGGTTGGATATTAGGAGAAACATTCTCACTAGGAAGGTGGTAAAGCACTGGGACAGGTTACTCCGAGAGGAGCTGGAGTCTCCATCCATAGAGGTTTTATAAGACCCGGCTAGACAAAGCCGTGGCTGGGATGATGCTTGGAGCAGGGGGTTGGACTAGATGTGACCCCCGTGAGGTCCCTTCCAGCCCTCGTTTTCTACGATGCTGTGAAAACAAGCAGGGCTCAGGCAGAGAAAGCCCCATTCAGCAGCTGGCTCAGGGATGGGCAGCCCAGGTGCAAGCTGCTCAGCTTTGACACCATCCCCACTGCTCTCATGCAAAGCCCATATGGATTTGGGCAGTCAAGAAGTTCTGGGACTCTCGGACTCTCGCTAGGTCTGACAACCGGCCCCTGATTCCCTAGACGGGGGTGTCCTATCTACTCTCACCTCTGCACTGTTTGCTCAGCCCTGCAACGCTCCCAGTTTGGACCGGGACTGCCTGGCTCTGCTCCATGTCCCCTGCCCCAGATGTGGAGGGGGAGAGAGACATTTCCATCCTCCCGGCTCCATCACCAGGAGAAAACAGGGTGGAAGAGGAAGCAGCGCTGGCTGCCAGCTCAGATGCCTGACACATTTTCTCTGCTCCCCAAACCCCTTTTATCTGTTAGTTAAGGCAATCAGTCCACACCGTACAGCTGTCTGGAGAAGACATGGCACACAGCTTGTCTCCGTCACAGCCAAGACCATCTGAACACTGTCTGTCTTCAAAAAAAAAAAAGAAAAGAAAAGAAAGAAAGGGCACAGCCCGTTTGAAACACAGAGATGGCTTCAAGTCATGATAAATACGTCAGTCCTTCACTATCTCAGACTTTGTTCTCATTATCTGATGGCTCCATTTGACTTTCATTTCACAGGCTTTCAACTCCCTTTTGTAAACTATGGACATTAGACACACACTGACAATTTCCTGGACACAGCAAGTCAAGGAAAACCAAACGAGAAGGAAAGGAAGGAGAAGGGAAAGGAGGAGAGGATATATATGCAAGTTGGGGAATAGGCAGGCTGGAGGCTAATGACAGGATAGGGTTTTCTCGAACACGCAAGACCTCAAATGTAAACAGCTGTCTTCAGGGCTGCTTAGTATGAATCCTGTGGTGATAATTCAAATATATTTTGGTTGCTGAACTTGAAGAAACATAGATCACAATTAAGGGCCTCATTTGAGTGTTGCCCTGGTAGTGTAGCAGCTGCCCACTCCGTCTCTGACTAGACTGGAGAGGAATAACATTGCCTACAAGTGAAGCGACTGAAAGCACAAGAATTGCCACCCTGGATCACACTGCTTTCCAATCAAACCCGCCATTGAGAAGCAGCCAGCTCCTGATGCTTCAGGAAAATGCAAAAATCCCTTGAAGTGCCCCCAAGCCAGCATCACCGCGCTGCATCCAGCGGCAGAAACCCCTCCTGACCTCGCAGCTGGGAGCGCTGCGGGGGACGGTCCATTTTCCCGCGTATTATTAGCACTGTCCGAAATGGGGCAGCCGGTGCTGAGGCAGAAATCCTCCAGCTCCCCGGCGTCTCTAGAAACCTGCCCTGGCAGCAGCAGGCGGTCTCCAGGGACAGGACGGGAATTTCCTTCTTTCCACGACACGCTACGCTTTTCACTTCCGATTAAGCAGCTGTGAAGGGCTAAAATCCTGTCTGAAACTTGACAGCGGTGGCAAAACCAGCATTTACGTGCTGCGTTGGAGGAAACAGGAAGGAAGTGAGGGTAGACAGGCAGACAGACAGACAGACAGACGCAGGCTGGTTTCTGACCTACCATAACTTTGTGCTGGCCGGTGAGGTTCGGAGGCTCGCACAGCAGCTGTGTCTCGGACACGGTGACGGCGCAAGGGGTGTCTCCAATGAGGACGGTGTAGTTCAGCTTTGCTCCGCCGGGAGCTGGTGGGCACAGGTTTTTGCCCTGGAGACAAAGGGAAAGATGGCTGCATGAAGACATCACATATGCGTTGGCCACAACTCGCCTACCCTTTAATTCCTGGTTGAAGCATGCATGTAGTTGGAAATAGAGGCCTAAATGTTGCCCCTTTCCATCTTCCACTGTCTTCTCTAGCCAGTGGGTGTAACATCCCCGTATCGTGGACATCACACCATGCTGCCTAGCTCTCAAAGAGGGAGCGAGAAGGGCATAAGGCTATCAGAGCCTTACAGTACCTCTGCCTGTTGCACTTCAGCTCTCAGCTACACCAAAAAGCTTTCTGGACACAGTGCTTAATTACATCAATCAGTCAAGGGTCTTCGATGTCACTCCTTCCTAGGACGAGGGCTCGCAGGGAGCCCAGCTGGGCTGCGCAAAGGGCTGAAATCGATGTCTCAGGTGTCCTTACCTTCAGGATGATGGGAGACCCCGGCTTCTGGTCCAGCACCCCTGTGGGGCTCAGCAGCTCAAAAGTAGGGTTTGGGTAGTAAATGAACTTAGTGTCGTTATAGACGAGCAGGGACTGCACGTTGTTGAAGATGAAGCCGAACTCGTCCGGCCGCTCGACGGCATCCAAGCCAGGGCGGTACTCAGGGGTGAGGGAGGGAGCCAGGCAAGTCAGCATGGTTGTGTTCATGACCTTGCAGATCTGGAAATGCAAGGAGGGAAGGGGAGGGGGAGATGAACATGGCGAGTAAGGGATCTCTCCCACGGCTGGTCGTTGCCCAGCCTCGCACACACGACACCAATGGGCAAATTCACTGAAAACCGTGGACTCCGACTCCTTTAGACCTGGTCAGCGGGACAGTTACTAATCCTGGGTTAATACCCTTACAGACATCACAGCTGAAACCGTGCCTGTTACATCTAGAGATTTAAAGGCTCAAGCTTAGCCTGGCCCAACAGGCTAGCAAAGCCAGACACGACCGGCTGCTGTCTGAACAAGGCACAGTCCTACTTCGTAGGGTGACAGCTATCCCTGGCATTAAAGCTCCCACTATAGCAGCAGAGGTGAGCTGCTGTCTCCAGGGCAGGGCTGAGACACGTGGTTAGAGGGTCTTGTGAACACGAAGGTAAAAGCACGGTCACCGGGGGAGGCGACAGTGTCTGAACCCATTTGCAATAATGCGAAAGCACTAGCGAAACAAATCCTGGCCAGGGACACCCGCAGGCCCCCACCCTCCCCTGAGTTCACAGGGCAGGAGTTGCAAGAGGAAGCTCCTTTCAACAGCCCCCTTGCTTGATATCGTGCTGATCTGAACTGGCTCAGCCATTATGTTTAAAAGCATGAGTAACCGTGGGCAGTGAGCAGCGGTGCGAAGGATTGCAGCCATACCGACCCACTTTATTTCTCTTCCTCTAACTTGGCAAGTACAATTTGGCTTCACACGGAGCCTCTGATACCCCAGGTATCTCTAAGCCCCGTTACAAAGCAATGAGTTAGGTACTGAGGGCAGGAGGCAGGGCTGGATGGCTCCTGAAAGACGAATCGATTGAGGGAGGCCTGCGTTTTTGCAGGCAACAACTTATTAGGGGTGAAAGGGGCACTGAGGGCAAAGGACACAGGAGCCAACACTGCCATGAGTCGCGGTTAATGTGCAGTGGGTGGGTGGGTGGGTGGAAGAACGGGGTTGCCCTAAAAAAACTGGCAGTGATGCTTTAACTTTTATCTGCAGTTCAGTCCAGGAACACACACACACACACACTCACACACACACACACTCTCTTTCTCTCTCTTTGGAATAAGTTCTCCATAAAAAACAACCCCCCCCCAAACCCTTAATGGGACGAAATCCCTGTGGGACGTGGGAACGAGCGTGCTGAAGCAGCGGCTGCACTCAGGTACCGTGCAAAACATGAGATCAGCACGTTAAGATGTGATGCGATTCGACAACACATCCTCCACAGCCCCGTCAGCGCCGGATCAGAAAGCATTCCCCGGGGAGGCAGGAGGGGTACTGCTTTTCCTCCTCCAAATCGGTACTGAATTACCAGGGTTGCAGCCGGGTGAGCTACAGGACGCGTGATGCGCCAGGACAGGTCTGACGCCAGGGCTCGGACCCTCTGGGAACACGACAGCTGTTGGTGCCACCTTCAGAAGCGGCGGGAGGATCAATCCCGGTGACCCGGCGACGTTCTGACTTGGGCAGCCGCATCCTGCTGCCGTGACCTCTCCCTGCAGAGTCCGGTACGCTGGTGCGCAGCCCGAATAAGGAGCTCAGACCCGAATCACTGCAGCCCCGCATGGGGAGAAGCTATGCCCCAACCCTGCCCAAACCCAGCTCAAAGACCGGGGTCGCACTGGAGAGAGCTCCAGGCAGCAAACCAGCTTGCCGAGTCCTTTTTTCCTTGCCTGTTGCATTGCAGCTGCCAAACATGCCTTTCAGCCAGACCTGTAATTAATACCTGGCCTTGCCTACAAATTGGTGATTAGAGACAATTTTCTAATACCAGTGGGAAAGAGGAGAGCTCCCCCGGTAACGAAGGATTCGGGGTAAACCGAAGGCTGCTGGGCCCCATGCCACAACTCCCCCGTGCCCTAGAGCAAGGGCTCGCTGGGCGGGCAGGGCAGGCTCTTTCTGCTGATTTATGAGCAACCACGGCCTATAGAACAGCAGGAGACCTTTAATTTGGCCTCTCTCCGCACCGGGGAGATTTAACTCTGTGCACATTTGAGCATTAAGAATTATTTTTGTAATAATCGTAAAATGAGGTGTGAAAAAAAGCCCAGAGCTGAAGCCCGGAGGGGGAGAGGAAAGCATGGCAGTCGAGCAATTTGCCGTTTCCAGAGGCGGCTTTTTGCACGCGGTGGAAACAGCTCCCTCGGGTTCGTTCAGCTGGGTAATGAATGCGAGAAGCACGCATCTCATTGCAGCGCGTGGGGATGTGATCTGGTGCCTGGCCAAGCAGGGGTTCCCTTCTGCCCAGCTCTTGGGTGCGAGAGCTATGCAAATGCCCCTTCTGCGGCAGGCAGGCGCTGGGCCCGGACCAGGCTTGTGCCCGGCTCCTGGTGTGAACCTGCATACAAACCGCTCTGCTTTCTCCGGGCTTCCCCCCCCATTTTGGTAGCCTGGGGAGGAGGTGCCCATCTCTCCCACAGGGCTCTGGAGAGGGTAAAGCTCATTAATGACTCCAAGGGGATGCAGCGATGTAAGGAGCAGGTAGATAAGAGCCTGGAGAGTGCAACAACATGTTGGCTGGTTGGAGGTGGGTGCAGAAAGCTAGGAGTTACGTTTTCTGCTAATGTTTCCACCAGAGCTTAGCCCATTGCCATCTTGGCTGGCCCCGCTTGGCCTGCATTAGACAGCTACAATCCAGGCTCACAATGAAGATGCCTTATTTGATGGAGATCTCAGCAATGTGGGCCCATCCCTCCAGTACGAGACAGGCCTGCCGCGCGAGCTCGGTCAGCTCCGAGCCGAGCGCTCCTGGTCTACAAAGTCACTTTGCATCCACATGAAAGTGAAGCTGTTTCCTTGCACGACGGCTCTTGAAAGTCACTAAATAATAATAATAAATTGGATTTTTGATGGCGTTCTGGGTGCCTCGCAAAACAACAACATTGGAGCTCATAAAACACCCGAATGCACGAGAGCGCCAACAGATAAAATGGGAGGAGAGAGAAGTCACATCCAGAATTAACGGCCTGTCCCCATGCACGGCAGCAGGGCCGCAGGTAGGGTGCAGTGCCTCGCCCAGCACAGAGGCACAGCTGCGCTCTGTCCGCTGGGAACATCGCTGCCACATGCCATGCATGCATGCCCGATGCACGGCTGTGCACTCCTGCCAGCTGTCCACATGCTCCACTACCCGTGAACCTGGTGCTACCTGGCACGTGTGCACAACCCTGGGTACCTTCCAGCCAATTCTCCATGCACTTTGCAGCCAGCACGTCTCCCCATTTTACAGGTAAGCATACTGAGGCCACACAAGCATCACTGGGCTGGGACAACAACTTCGTGGACAAAAACAAGAGCTTCCTCTGTGCTTCCTCTTTCAAGTTCTTGGGATCAAAAACTCAAAGCCATTTGGTTTCTTAGGATGGCGTGGCGAGACCCCAGCCTGCTGGGCTTGAACCGGCCCAAAGGGTGGAAGCCCCATCACTTCCCAGGGCAAAGTAGGGATTGAAGAAGGGTTTGCTGAGGAGCGACATGCTGCACCCGGTGCCTGTGCTGCAGCCTGGGGATCCCGCCAGCTCTTCCGATGACTCAGTCAGAGGAGAATGCGATTTGCAGTCTGAGCCCAATGTAAAAAAACCCCAAACCCCCGCAATACCACAGCTCTGTTTATTGGCTTCTTAACTTTCCCTGGCACTTTACGAAGTGTGGGACAAATGGTTTAAATAAAGGGCTCGGCTATAGCTAATTAGGGGAGACGCATAAAACCGATGCCAGGCGGCAGTGCAATATGAGGAGGCCCCTGCGCATTCGCCCTCGGAGAGCTGCAACCCAGTGCGGGGAACAGGCACAAAACCCATTCCCTCCGCACTAGTCTGCCAGATCCCAGCTGCACAGAAGGCCTCACCGCCTGGCAAGGGTAAGGGTGTCCCAGGTCATGCTGCAGGAGAGGGCTCCGGAGAGCCCTGGGAGTGGGTGCGTGCAGAGACCCGCTATTGCTGCCTGCTCATGACACTCCCAGAAACAGCCCAGGATCTGAAACACCTTCAAGGTGTTTTAAGCAGGCTGTTTTAAGACGGTATGAAGGCTTATTAAGCAAACACCCAAGACGAGAGGCCCATTTGCTTTTGCATATCCGGGGGGGTGTCGTGCATGGTGCGGCTGAGGCTCCTCTGTTCCCTGCAGCCCTCCCCACCAAACCACCCCATGCATCTGGACGCAAACCCTCCCTTCTTGTGGCAGGCACAGCTTTCTAGCAGGAAAGCCTTCTAGCAGGGAGGCCGCAGATCGACTTATTTCGCGTTGAGATCCTAGCGGTGAGACGGCAAAGTGCCTTGAAAGCTTCTTTCACACCTCCCGAGCCCTGTCCATGATCACCAAGCCCAGAGCTGCTGCGATGCAAGCGTTATTTATGGAGGGAGAGAGAGAGAGAGACTATTAAAATACAATGGCCTCCGCACTAGCCGTTTCTCATTGCCTCTCCGGGGGCCAGCACTGAAGGAGCTGGGCAAGAAGAGGTGGCAGAGCAGCTGGGGATGACGGGGACCGGCGTCCGTTCAGCTCCTCCGTGGAAACGTGCCTGTTGAGATGGGGCCGGGACGTCCCTGCAGCCCGCTCGGTGGGCGCACGGGACACGCTGGGAGGAAGACGGGCTCTGTGGCAGGCGGTGGGATGGGGAGCCCCAGAGCGGGGAAAACCAGCCTGATTTCAACAAGACAAATGAGCTGCCAGGCCCGGGGGTGGTTAAGATGTCAAAGCTTTGGGAACCGGGCTGACTTCCTGGCAGGCAGGGCAGCCCCGGGGTCACCGAGGACCTCACTTGGCATTGTCTCCCTGTCACGCTGGCCCTGTACGGTCCACCCCCCCTGCGGCTGCTGTCGGGTTTTGTGCGTTTCCAGTGATATATAGCCAGGTCTCACAAAGGCGCAAGCACCATATGTCTCCACGCTCCCCAACTCCCCGCTGCTCCCCCTCGCTATGGGCTCCGCGGCCGGTCGTGCTAACAGCTTCCCAGGGCTTTCACCAACAATGCTCCATGCGCCCTCGACAGGGCTGCAAAACTCTCAGGCCCTCTGCTAGGGAGCAAGCAGCCAGGCACAAAGATCAAGGCCAGGCCTTGGCGGGGAACCCCCTCTCCCCCGGAGCTGGCTCTGCTGGCCGTGAGCTCTGTGCTGGGGTCTCCGGCTACAGCACGCATGCAGGACACGTCTGGCCAGGACCCCGATGGGAAGTCAGCAGAAGGGGCAGGTCAGCACCAGCACACGGGGCACCAGCTGGTAGATGCAACAGCGGCTGGCGAGTGAAGCAGCCCCCAGAGCAGGCTATCGCAATGAACAGCCTGCTCTGTGCACCCACTTCACCACGCAGTGCTGAGATACAGGCTGTCAGCATGCGCACCTTGCAATGGCATTTCTGCCTTTCCTGGGCAAACAAACCCAAAGCTCCTGACGTTCAGTGACTTGGCCCAGGACCATGACGCTTCTTAGAAATCAAAGTGTGCGAGCAAATCCGCTGGGACGGTGATGAATGGGTGGAGATGAAAACCCCAGGAGACTTTTATGGGTTTGTGGTGCTTCCATTTAAATATCCAACATTTGTTTAGTCTGATGAAAAGGAGATGGGGTGGTTAGTCATTACAGGTCCTGTTACGTGGCACTTACACAGCACTTTGTCCAGGCACAAAGTGGTCCTCGAAAATGGTACGTGGATCTGATTGATGCAGTGGGGGACAGGGGTCTTAGGAGAATTTTGAAAAGCTGAAGACAAATGGAAACGTGCCCCTCTGGAAACCTCTCCGGGAACCCTACCTTTCTACGATTCTATTCCAGGTCTATACAGCTTCGGTCTATATAGCTTTACATAACTTTGTTGATGATGAGCCCAGTTACGTCCAGATAAAAGCAGCTGCAGTGCTGCTAGACATAAGCGGTACGGCCCGTGAGCACGTCTGTATGGACTGCACGCCTAGACTGGATGTACCGGCGGCTCTGGACTTCCCAGTTGCCTCCAGGTGTAGTGCAAAAGTTGTGCCACTGACGGTATGAACTATGCCAGGTAAACTACACCTGCCGTGCCGCTGGCTGTGCTGATTTTGGTTGGGTTGAATGCGCCTGCTATGTCGCAAAGCCTTGCTAAAGCTACACTCACTGCAACGGCCAGCAGCAGGCCATGGTGGGACAACCTAGCGTGAGGGGGTAAAGCCGCTGCACTTGGATGACAGCTGCTACTTACATTGACAGATTCCTTGCCGTTGTATTTCACACGGATCCTGGGCTCCTGAATCACATCCAGATTGGACCCCGTGACTGTCAGAGGCGTGTGTCCACTGCAGAGAATAAGCAGACACCAGATTAATGAGGTTTAGCAGGGGGACCTGTGGCAATACATAGCAACTGTGCTCCCGCAATCCATATGCTTGTTGATCTCACAAAGATGTTTTCTGCAGACTCTACAGGAACTAGGTGACACCGTGGATTAATATACTGTCATCGCGTCCCCCGGGAGTGCAGTCGCACAAGTTAATTGGATTTTCTGGTCTCAACTGTACCCCTGGCGGAGTGTCACCCCCCACGCGGCAGCGTTTGGAGGCTCAGCGTAAGCAAGAGCAGGATGAAAAAAGAATGAAAGGCGAGGACTAAATAAATGGGAACAATAAATTAGTTGCTGCGTTTCAGGCTTGAGCAAGGGGCTCTTGTAAGGAAGAGGCTGCGTGTGCGGCGAAGGAAATCTCCTCTCGCCCGCTTTCAAGGCCCTGCCACCTCTGGGGCGTGACATAGCAGGGGCACAATTTGCTGCTGCCTGGTTGGAGGTGGAGGGGGGATGAAGAATAACATGTCCAGTTTTGGAGAGACGTATTTCCATCTAATAATGCGATGTGAAATCCGTGGCCCTGCTTCACCCCTTGTGCACCTTCACTGGAGACAAAGGACTTAAACGCAGGATGAATGCGGTCCACGGCCTCTAAGCCACCCCGGGGTAGCGTGCTGCGGTCGTGCCTGCCGCCCTGTCCCTAGCCGCGGATCTTGGATAAACACAACGCTCTGATTAGCATCAGCTTTTCATTTCTGGGTTGCCGCTGCTTTTTGTTTTCTTCCAGACTCTCCAGAGCTACAAGAAGGAGCCTTTAATGAGCAATTGTGTACTTCTTCAGCAGATGGAAGTGATCTCAGGGCTTTATTTGCTGTCCTGGAAGCTCTCTGCAGATTGCCAATGCTGTAATTGCCTTGGTAATTAAAATGAGTTTAATAGTGCCAGACCTGACCTTCCATCATGGGAAACCTGAACCTTGTTGGTGTCTGGGAATGGCAGATGCAGGACCCTGCGTGGGAGACGTGCCACCTACCATGGCTCTTCTTTTGTCCTAACTCAGAGTAACCTGAGAGAGGAGACTGGGGATTAGGTGGTGATGGTGGCGGGCATTTATGAGTTTCTGCAACCACCATATAGAGACTCAGGATGAGCAAAAAGCCTCTGCCCTTCGTTCTTCCTCCCAGGCCTGCCCCTGCAAGCAACTGGGTATTGCTAAGTTTCAGCCACTTCCAGGGGAGCGGGTACTCGACCCCAACAGGATGAGGCCTTAGATAGCAATGTCTTCAGTATCTACACCCAGCATGCTCAGGCTGGATGTTGACCATGCATGTGAGGAGAATTACAACAAATGCCCACAGTATCCCCTTTTTTCTGGGGTTGGGCTGTGTGCTTCTGAGCTGTGAGCCATGTGCGCGTGTGGGGGAAGCAGCCTAGCATCGACTGGCATCAAACCGCTCATCTCTGGTTACCTGGCTATGCTCCACTCGGGTTCGATGCGCTGCACCTTGGGGTCGTCGATGTACTCGAACTCCAGGGTGCTTTCCAGCTGGGCCCGGTCCACACTCACGGAGACACGGACAGAGCCCAGGCCAAGTGCGGATGGGGCAGAGACGCACACGATCTCATTCACGGACCGCCTGGAAGGAAGAGAAACAGGCAGGCTTTATGCCCCAGCAGGCAGGCCACGGGCACGGGAGACACTGGAGGAGGGACATCCAGTGCAATAACTTAGAGCACCAAAGCATAGCCACCGCTCAGCTGGGATAAGGGCACAGCAGCAATGTGTGCAGTTATGTCGGACCAAAAGTGAATACTGTGCCTTCCCCGCAAGCTGAGGTGTGTGCACCTGCCTCAGAGGGTTCATTTACACCCCAGAGAAGGAACAACCCTCCACGCTTAGCCCTTAGCTCTTGCTGACGTGGGGGCCACAGAGGAACACGGCCTCCCTGCGCCGAGATGCAGCCTCCCACGTCCCTCTGTGAACCTGCCGCCTTCTGCTGGGTGTGTGGAAGCAGGTGGCTCTTTTCCACGCGGGATGTAGGCGCTCATTCAAAAGCCAGCGTCTTTCCTCCACTCTCCCAGCACGCACAGGTCCTTGAGATCAGCATCATGGACCTTGAACGGCCGGAAGGACCCGGCAGGACTGGAACAATGTCCTCCCCTCTCTTTGCAGCTTTGTTGCCCTGTCTCCCTCGGGGGGGGGACCGGGAGCGGACCTCAGGACTCCATACCTGGGGGCTGAATAAAGGATGTGCTTTCTTGCAGGGCGGCAGGGGGAGGCTGGGTGAGAGCAGCAGTTCTCTGCCAGCCCTCACTGCTGCCATCTGACTCCAGAAAAGGCCTCCTCTTGTCACTGCCTGCCTTAACTCTTTTTGCAATTGTTGAACTGAATATTCCCGTGGGCAGCTGCGTTCGGAAGGAGCTTGCTCCCTTCCCACTAAAGAACCGGCTCCCAACCCTGGCCCACGGGCCCTGCACGGGTGTGGGCACCCTGGTTCAGCTTTCATCGGGGCCTGCTTAGCTCCTGCGCGAGATGCAGGGTGATGCATCACGGCTGGCAGAGTCACTCCGCGCTCCCTGCGATCAGTTAATTAGCGTTCTGTGCTATTATTATGTCGTCATGGTGAATCTACCCACTTCTCCAAGCAGAGATGGGAAATGAAGGAATCTGTAATTAGAGTGAATCTCGTTAGAAGCTGCTCCATCTAATCCGGCAGCCCCTCTGCCTCTCGGCACAATTGACATTTGTCACCTCCAAACAGACCAAGCAAAACGAAGAGCGTGGGGTGACCCTGCGCGAGAAGACCGCGTCGTCGGCGCGCTGCTACTCGCTTGGAGTGACTACTTGTCTGGCGCAAGGAGAACCTGCAGAGACTTCGGCGTGGTACTAGGTCTCTGCAGGTTGCCCGAACAGTGCCGGGTATTTTAGGGCTAACACTCAGGCCACCCGCAGATGGTGCCCTGCCCGCAGAACGCATGCATGCCACGTCCACGGGACCCAACAGCACTTCTGGTGGCAGCTGTGCCTTTGAGGACACTATCTGTCCCTTCAGCTTGGGTAGAGGAGGAAGCGGCAATCAATATATGCTTCCCCCAATGTCACTCCCTGTCCCCCGCTCTGACCCTGTCCTTCTCAGGCTTGGAGGCTTTCCTCCGGAGCCTGGAAGACCTAGAGAAGGGAAGCACTTGCAGCCGGGATGCAGGATAATCACCATCTTTTTCTCCATTTGCCTTCTTGTTTGTTCTGGGGATAGGAACAGGAGCTACACTGGAAGGACTCCCTTAAATCTTTCCTGCTTCATAACCCATTGCTCCTAATCCACTGCTCCCCAGTCCAGTAATATAAATAAATGAGGGGCATGAAGAATAAAATAAAATAGGGACATGGAGGCTCTTTTATCTGTTCTGAGGGTGAAGGGAGCAGTCAGTGCGGACACACAGGCGTCTCGCGAGCCTCCCGAGGGCATCCTGGGGCTATCTGGTTTTATGGCTTGTGTTAGGAGGCCAGGAGAGAAGGACGGTGCTGCTTTTCACCGTGTCCTAAGCACCTCTGGGCAGGCTCCACAAGGCATTTCAGGAAGCAAGAGGCTGCGGTGTGGATGCCGATTCACTGCGACCTTTTAGCCAAGATGTAAACTCTGTTTTAGTTTCTTTCTGAGAAATTGGGGATTATAATGTGTATAATCTGGGGATTGTACACACCCGGGGTTGTGAGGGTTAATGAACGAACGTGTAGAAATGGCTCTGAGATCCACAGATTTATAGGGCTGGGGTTGGGCCCATCATAACACATGCCCGGATCAACGAAGCCCTGGCTGGGATGACGTAGTTGGGGCTGGTCCTGGCGTGGAGCAGGGGGTCAGACTACACGTCCCTTCCCACCCTCACTGTCTGTGATTTTATAATCCCTGCTAATAATCCCACACGACAGCATCCCCATCACTGCGAACCGCTATCTTTCGGCAGAGGTATTCACCTTCGCTGTTTCCAGGTGCCTCGGATACTCCCTTCGAGAGGCCTAATCCAGAACCTGAAGCTAGAATCACTTTACTTGCCAAGCTGCTGCATTTGGGCTCCTGGCCATTTCAGAGGCTTTCCAGCCCCAGTGAAAACAGCAAAGGGAAGTTCTACCCTCTAGTCATTAACGTTGCAGCATTTATTAAATGCAGGTGAAAGGTGCCTGGAGACTGGCAGAAACCACCATAGCAACTGGCAGCCTCAGCACAGGGTGCAGAGGGCAGGATCAGAGAGAGTCCCTTGCTCTTATGTGTCTCAGCATTGTCTAAAATGATTCATTCCCGCTCGTCTCGTTTCCTGACCCCGTTGCAGCACCGGCCAGAGCAGCAGCACAACACAAGGGCTGCATACGTGCAGCCTGGAGCACAGAGCTTCCCGGTCCCGATATGGTCCCCTTGCTCCCTCCGGGGGTCTGAGGAATATGCCCACGCGTGGCTTATGAACCGCTGGACATGGGGACTCTATACGCGCTGTCCCTATAGCAAGCTGCTGCCTTCTGCCTCCATAAGACGCTGAAAGTCACATGAAGGGACAGGGGAGGGTTGTTAGCACTTGCCGGTTGCCCAAGAGGGGCATGGTAGGATAAAGAGAGGGCTACCACCCAAAGCAAACCAGTTTGCCAAGTACGAGCCCCTCAGGGGGAATGGCAGTGGGTCACCTATTGAGCATCATCAGTCTCGGATGAGAACGGTCAGGGGTCACCTGAGGAAGGTGACGGGCGCGTACAAGAGTCTCTCATTGCCCACAGTGGAAAGCAAGTGAAGGCGAGTGCATACGTTCAGGCGCCCGTGCGGGATCGGAGAGACAGGGACAATTCCTGATTCAGGAGAGACGTCGTGTGAAAGAGGAGGAGCACAGCACGCTCCTCAAAGTCAAAGCGCTCTCAAAACGGGTGAGGAAACTGCGGCACGAAATGCCTCGAGCTGTTGTGCCCAACTCTGGGCATTTCCTATGCTGGCTACAGCAGAGTGACTGATTTGGGAACAGCTGCAAAGTTCCTGAGCTGTTTACGGGAGTCCCGGGACAGCAGATGCGCGCATCGCCGTGCAAGGCTCGGTCCCACCAAGCAGTGGTAGGGAGGGGCAGCACGCACAGACAGCGGCAGGCAGGCAGGCATGCACCTCTCTTACCCGTAAAATTCACAGGTCTGGTTTCCGAGCAGCACAGACACGCGGCTGCCAGCACCCAGGAAATGGCCAGTAATGGTCACCATGGTGCCTCCTGATTCTGGCCCGCGGCTGGGACTCAGGGCACTCACCGCTGGATTCTGGAGAAGGAAGAGGGAGACAACGAAATTACTGGCTCGGTCTGCAGGGAGCTGGTATTTCTTGGGATCATGTCCCAATGGGGCACCTGGATGGGATGGCATCTGGCCTAAACACTGAGACCCCAGGAGAGAGTCTCCCAGGGCCCCAGTAGCTGGGAGCAGCGATTGCAGAGAAAATCCTGCCCAACTCCTGCAGCCCGAGTTGGAACATATCTGGTTGCTAAGTTCCAGCATGCCTCTAGTTGCAATGTCCAAATTGGGTTTTTTCAAAGGCTTATAAGCAACTCAATTAGGGGTGCTTTTTATGGGAACAACAAAAGACATGTCCTTGAAAAGTGGGCAATCTCTTTGCCATATTTCAAGCCGCTGTGCCAGAGCATGGAAGCACTGAAGGGTTTCAAAGATTGGACAGACTTTTTATTCTTTAGCATGGGCAAAATCATGTCCCTTCCTGTAATCTCTTTGTTAGAAATGGCAGAGAAGCCTTAGCTGAAGCTCAGCGAAGGAAGAAAATCATGGTGTGAAAAATATCAGCCCATTTGATTCAAGTCCAGCAAACTTATAATCCATAAAAACAGAGTCTTATTAAAGGAAGTACTGATTAACCTTTCCTCCAAGCAGCACTATCCTGGTTATTAATGGTTTATCTGTAGTCTACACCGGTAACAAAAAATTTTGGTGGGGATGACATCTATCTTTCAGCGGTGATGGAAGAAGCTACCTGGACATCTCTTGGAGTTTACAACCCATACCTGCTTTGATGTCACATCAGCGATACTATTGCAGAGATACCTATTTAAAAAAATTTTTTTTTTTAAATCCAGATCCTATTTTTTGCATCAATGAGAGCTATTTATTGCCTCTAATAGAATCTGCAGAAAGCAGGTACCTTTCTATTTGTTTTCAATCAGTGGGTATAACCAAATTGTTCCACTAATGTGTACACATTACCCTCTTTATGACTCTCATCTGCAAGCTGGCAGCTTCCCAACTGCATTCCCTGGGTACCACCTGCTTGGCAGCTCTGAGCCAGTGCAGTGAGTTTGTGCCGTTCCCCCTCTTGCTTTCAAACTATAGCACATGCTTATTTGGGTAGCACAGGAGTTGCTGGACTGCATTGCACTGGTGGTATGGGGAAGTGGTTAATCGAAATTACATACTTGATATGCGCTAGATAGTATAATGGATGGACTATAATTGGCAGAAGTGTGATCTGAGCACAGGCTCCACCCAAACGGGTCATTCTTATCCAAAAAGAGAGGGGAGAAGAGCCAGTGTTACAGCAAACTTCCTATCACCTTCCCCTGGCCCAGCACAGCCTTCACCAAAGGACTTGCCCATCTCTTGCTGGGATAATCGTGGGAGATGTCCAGGTACGACATTCTCCAAGATCCCACCTCTCCAGGTAGAAAGGGGATAACTGGGATGACAGCATAGACGCTATGCAGTATCAGGTATCAAATGAGCTCATTATGCTCTGAACTCTCGGAGGCCCTGAACACAACTCTGCTCTAAGGCACCAATCAATTCCATTACTGAATTTAATAGCACAAACCAGCCTTAATGGAGTGTGTGGCAGGGCCAAGATAAAAAAAAATAAAGGCCAGGCAACAAAAGGAAATTATGTACCGAAAGCTTTTGGTGCCTGAGAAAGAGAAACGATAATAAGGTAAGTGCTGGAAACCAGGCCCAACAAGGCAAAGAATGAGAGTGTTTAACATGGGTTTCGTAGGCTGCTGCAAGGTGCGACTCCAAGATTAATCTCTGCTATTACCTTTGGCCGGAGCCTGCTTATTACTTAACACAAAGCACAGGAGAGTTCCTTTTCTGCACAGCGAAGGGACTTCCTTGAAAACACTGGTGATATTAGGACCACCTTGGGGAAAATGCTATTTTGGGATATCCAAAGGGCTGTTCAGGAGAACGAGGGTTTGCCTGAATGTTTCGGGGTTGCAAAATCAACTTGACCCCCTGTGCAAACACTACTGTGACTATCCGGTCCCTGTTGTTGGCCTCTCTGGAGAGAGTCTGGCCCCAGCTCATTTTCCCTGGCACTGACCCACCTTCCCATTTAATACCAGAGCTCCCTTGCTGGCGGCCTCAGAGGAGAGAGCAAAGCCGGAACAGGCAGCAGCGCTTGCACGTGCATCTCAGCTCGAGAAGCCCTACCTCTCGGTCGAGGTGCACGGCCGGCGAAGTTCACGCTGCTGCATCTCACGCTGTAAGTAGGCTGGGATAAATGAAGCTCAGAACTGCCCTTTTATTAGCACTATTTTCATGCAGGACTCGATGAAACGGGGACTCCTCCAGAGATCTGGAATCTCCTTTCATTAAGCACCCGGAGGGCGAGAGCTGCCTGTGAACTCTGAGTCCTTCTGACCTGGGTGGAGAGTCTCACAAGAGCAGAGCACCCTCCTGAAATTCCCAGCAATGCCCATGCCCAAGCTGGCCACAAATACCACGGCCTAGCCCTGCACATTGCTGCAGGTCTGTGTTCCAGATAGGACCAGAGGGCACGGGCACGTTGGTGATAGGAAGAAGAAGAAAACTCAATGCATTTTTATCCTAAATGCAGCACTGAATGAGGTTTCGGTTCTGGAGGAAAAGGTCAAGAAAATTCCGATTTTTTTTTCCAGACAAGCCTATCCATTTGGGTCAGGACGCCTGGCTCTTCTTTGACTCATCACCAGGGATCCTGGTTTTCGCTGATAAAAAACATCCCCGATTTTCAGATTAAAAAAAGTAACTCAAGATCCACATTTTTCCATGATCAAAATGAAACGCCACTAACATACAGCTACGTATACAGTGGTGCTTCATTTTGAACATGGAAAAATGTGGATTTTGAGTTACTTTTCACATTTGAAAATGGGGGATGAATTGGCGATCCATCAGATCAGGTGGCCACTGGCAGGTCACTGAAGTCCTGAGTCGGCAAAGCATTTAAACATGTGCTTAAAGTCCATCTTCACTCAGCAAAGCCCTTGAGCATATAGTCAGCGTTATATGCCTGCTTAAGGGCTTGCCACAACCAGGACCTTGAGCTCTGCGGATGAAACAGGGATTTCAAAACCTTGGTTTCTTTCGAGAACGTGGAAGCGTGATGTAATAATTGCAACGCGAACGAAAGCTTTTGTGCTTTTGTAAAGGTGGATTTATAAGTTCTAATTAAGCAATCGTTCATTAATGAATTAGTTTAATTAACTAAATGAATTAATTTTATTCATGCCTGGAAAGTGCTCCTCGAGCATCAAGTGCTGGAGCTGCACTGAGGACTGTGCCCCCCCATCGCTGCTTGCCCCAGCAGCTTTTGGGTATACCAGAGCTTGGACTCTCCTACCTCCAGCTGGTGCCAGCAGTGGTATGTTACATCAGCGCTATGGCATGGAATAAATAAAGTCCCAGGGGAGCCTGGTGCTCATAATGCTGATGAGAAAGCAGGGGCCAGCCTGATTTATCTCTCAATTAGTTTACAAATTGCGGACAATTGGTAAGTGCTGGCGTTTCGCTGCATGCACAGATTCCACTCAGCACAAAATCAATGTGGCTGGATAAAGTGGCCTGTTCAGGCAAAAACGGAGACCTGGGAAACCCCAGCTGCATCCCACAAGTTTATGAATCAAAAGGCTGCTAATTAAATAAGGAAAGGAGGCAATGATCACTCAACAAATGGAAATCCACCACCCCCAAGAGCAGCTCCTGATTAAACACAGGGATGGATCCTGCGCTGAATTAGCACCCTTGGGAAGAAGTCATTTGCTGTGGGGATGCAGAATTACCCTCCCATCTTGAAGGCAGGTTGCGGGCTGCATTTAAATCTGTGGAGACAGACTAAGCCACAGAGACTTCGTATTCACGCAGAGTGGATAAGAAAATGTCTCCCTCAGATGTGCTGTACCTGAGTTTTATAGAGAAAATCCTTGGTGGTCTGTGCGCGTGTGTATAAAATGTAACGTATGTATAATGTATAATACATTTATCCCTGTTAATTAAGCCCCAAAGTAACAAAGTGCCTTCATTATTCTTTTCCTCCTGAGAAAGAGGAAAATTATGAGCAATGACGCAACTTCCACGTCCGCATGATTTGTGTAAAAGATCGGCAGCTACAGGACGAGCTCGCACTCAGCCTGGCGCTTCTGCTCACAGGGATTGGCACGCTTTACCAGCAGGAGCCCAGCTGCACAATCACACCAAGTAGCTAAACATTATCGCCACTTTACAGCTGCGGAAGCTGCAGAAGAGGGGACTGGAAGCCCGAACTCGGACATCTAATTCCATGTTTCGGCTGGGGACCAGTGAAAGCCCCGTGTCCTCCGCACTGCAGAAAGCCAGGCCTGTACACGCTATTGCAGAGAAGGGATAGGGTGGGAGCTGGCATGTGAATGTGGCATTTTCCCTCCGGCCCGGTCCCGCACCCCGTCTGGTGATCTGCTTCTCCAAGAGCACGCACCGAGCCTACGGCAGACCGAGCCCTGCGATACTCACCACAAACATGTACTGCTGCGTGGACTTGGCCATGAACTCAGGCTTGCACTCTCCAATGCACAGGAGCACCGGGCCAGAACTGATCCCTGGAAGCGCCTGCCCCATCTCGCACACGATTCTGGAAACACAAAGCCCCCGGTGAGACCCTTGCAGGAAGACACGGCCCTAGCTAGTCAGCTTCCCGGGATTCATTCTCCATTGCCTCTGCTGCCTGCTCCCCTCCTCTCTGGGAAGAGCTGATTACCAAGTCTATTTTTTTCTCCATGCAGTCATTTAAAAAAAAAAAAATCAAAATTAGACATAATTATTACAAGCTGTAAACTCCAGGGCAAAGAAGAGCACTAATGGCAAATATATTAGCCTGAAGCAAAGAGAGTGCGAAGCCCTCCAAGTAACAGATGAGTTCATTAAAGGAACAGCTCACATTGTAGGCTCCCATTTAATCAAAAAAACGGGGAGGCCCGGCAGGGGACGATGGAGTGAGATTTGGATAGGGGCCTCTGTGCAGAAGACAAGTTTGACTAATGGCGAATGCTCCTGATGCCGAGATGGGAGGTTGGGGGAAGTGAATTGTGCACATGCAGTATTCCTCAGCCAGTCCAGATCAATACCCAGCAATGTGTCCGCAGGCAGGGACATGTAAACAGTAATGACATTTAAGACTTGAACATGAGATGCTCAGGAGACATGTAATGGAGCTGGGCAGTGGCCGAGGACCAGAGGAGGAAGGAAAAGAAGAGCGTGTTCTGGCCCCTGGACATGACAGGTGCAATCAAGCGCAGAGCCCAGGTCAACCAGACCTGTGACAATGGCTATTGCCTACGGGGCCAAGAACCAACCTCATCCTCTGTTACACGAGCAGACTCGATAGCCAGGCAGAGAGCGGAGGTGTTTAAAGCTGGCAGATTCCTCAGCGGTGGAAAGTGTCATTCCCACTGCGGCCCTGGAAGCACGAGGATTTTGTGAGGCTCTGCTGAGCAGAGAGCATCAGCGAGCGGCGTGGTGTCACTCTCTACATGGAGGAGGAGGAGAAAGGTGGAGGAGGAGGAACAAGGGTGAGAGGCCGATCAGATGCCCAGACACCTGGGTGAGTGGGTGGACAGGCGGACGGGATTCGAAACGTAGGAAGAGGAAACCCTGATGCAGTAACTGGCCTCCTGCGGTCAGTCCCAGCAGCCACCAAGGCTGGAGGGTGTGTGGAGCAGAGCAAGGAGAAGTTTGCACATCTAACACTCGTGCTTACACAGACGACAGGCTTTGGCCTCCAGAACAGTTGTTCCACCAGGTTCTGCCAGAGCTAAATATGCTTCCAAATGACAAGGATATTTCTTAAAAGGACTCCGTCGGCAGAAAGCTCAGAGGCTTCCCGGAGCACATATGTGCTAGCAAACAACTCCGGTGAAAGCCGTTATCGCTGCACATCAAATTGGGTTCCCTGTAGAGATGCTGCCTTTGGAGAACAGATGCTGAAGTGTCTCAGCTACGTGCCCAAATCTGCCACGTGTTCCTGCCTCTCCTCCTTTCAGCCAGGCATAGCCCATGCACATTTCTCTTTGGAGCTGTGCTTTGCTGCTGCGCCTTCACGAGAGGAGCCACAGACTTGGCCTTGGCACCTGGGGCTTGGGGATGGAGAGGAGGGAATGGAGACAGGCCGAGCAAGCACCGTGTCCTTGGGCCACAGCAACGTGGAGCTGAGCCTGGGCAAGTGCTCCTCTACGCTGCTGATTCATTGACAGCAAAGGGCTAGCTAACCACCCCGCGGCTCCTGCTACTGCACAGGTGAGCAGCATGTAGCGCGGAGCCACCGGTTTCATTCCAAACCAGCGGAGATGCGGTGCCAGGGCTGGATTTCGGCAAGCGGCATAACGCTCATGGATTTGCTGGCCACGTGGCCTTGTCAGCCTGCAGCGGGTGCAGCAACAGCTCTGAGCGGCCCACAACAGGTAACAGGTGGCCATAGCTGTTTGCAACATCAGGCCTGATGGAGGTGAGGGATGGTGGCCACGAATGCTGATGGCACACCTGATCCCAGCTCCTAACCCAGGCCAGATCCCAGCAGGTACCAGTTACAAAACGATGCACTCCCCAGAGCGGTCGGGTGCTGATTACTGGGCTAAGTGGCCCTTTAACCAGCATTAACCTAATTGCCAGCTGATAGATCGCCTGACTGAAGCATATGGCGAGTCATTACAGCCTTGGAAGGCAGTCTGCCCACAGAACCCTTAAGAGGGTCCTTTTATCTGTGTTTGTCTCTAAAAGGCAGCTCTCACACTAACACTTGCTGTTATCTGCCCAGGATAAATGTTTTAATGATGTTAACAAACTTTGAAAGCTTGAGAGCTGTAATTAGAGCCGTGATTTAAAAAAAAAAAAAAAAGAAGAAAAAGAAAATCAGGGTTTCATGCCATCAAAGGAGGGTAATTTTATAATCTCCCGTCCTTTGTTCGGAAAATAAAATAAAATCCTAGTGTTACAGCATAATGGCTGGAAAACACTAGAGCTTCCAGATGCATTGCTTTGGACCAGTTCTGCTAGCAGCCGTACGGCAAGCTGTCTTTGCACCTCAATAGTGTCTTTCACTCAGCGCTTAGGAAGCGCCTGACGAACACGGAGCTGCATACAGCCCGTCCGGCAGGAGCCTCAGGTAAGGACTGTTACCCCAGGAGCAAGGAGAGGCGCACAGTGGAAACGGGATGAACCTGATCTGATTCCTCCCCGGAGCGGGGGTACTTGGCACCTGTGCCCCACATTTACCAGCAGATGCTCAGAGGAGCCCAATCCAGGTCCCAACCAAATTTTGCACAATGGGGAGCTCGCCCTGAGCCCCCCCAGCTTGCCAGCGCTCTTCTCCTTGCCCCTGCCTTCGTGGGTGCCCTAGCAGGTCCCAGGCCTCCCTACAAGCACTATGTTCAGCCCTTACCCCGTTCTGGGGTGGCCTAACATGGGGGAGTGTGACTGGCCTGTCCCTCCAGCACATGCCAGTTTTCTAATGCTCAGCTGATGTTTTTTCCTAGCGAACAAATGAACTGACTCCAGCGGAGGTCGGTCTTTATGTTGGATTAAGCTTCTGTCACCATGCACATGCCTAATGAACGTGGCTGTGTGCAGCCAGGAGCTTGGGATGCATTGCACTTGGGGGAAGGGAGGAGGGCAGGCTGGGCACACGCAGCCAGGTCTGCAGGAAAGCTGCAAGGGCCACGGCGCCCGGGGAAACCGAACACTTCCCAGAAGGTTAAAGGGGCTTTGAATCCCCAAGACTTGATCCTCTGCTGGGGGAAACCAGCTTGGTTTAGCACAGGCAGAGCTGTGCCAACGTAGGGCTGCTAAGGAGGTGCACTTGCTGCCATCCCAAGGCAGCCTGATGGTGTCAATGCAGGGTTGCCACCTGATGGTGCACTCGCTGCACTCGCAAGGCACAAACCCGCTGAAGGGCCATGAGGCCAGACCCGGTGCATTTGCGATGCCAGAAGCCGAAAGCATTGCTTCACGGGGGTCAGGCTCTTTGAGAGACGGAGATGGGCAGAGGGCACTTACTGCTCTGCAATGATGTACTGCTCCCGCAGAGGCGTGCATGGCACGCCTGCCACCCGCACGCTGTGGGCGATCTCTGAGAAGTCCAGGCCCAGGTTCACGCCACGGATGGTCACGTGTGTCCCTCCTTCTGGGGGGCCGGACACGGTCAGGATCTGGAGGGAGACAAAACACAGCATCTCTGTTACCATCTCCCCTGGCAAGAGCCTGGCATCTGCTCAAGGCCTGGCACACCCCTACCACCTGGCCACAGGAGAGTCAGCCAGCCATTTTGCAATTAAAGGTCAATTTATCAGTACTCTCCTGGGCTATAGAAGACCTTATCTCAGGTGTTTTGTCCTTCTGACTCAGAGTGGGGACATGACCCTTACACCTTCAGTGCATGTCCTGGTCACTGGTGCAAATAATCTCCAACAATTTGCATCTCAGCGTAAGGAAACATTCGAAATCCGGAGGATATGTGTGGGGCCTGTAGTTAATCCATCGCTAATGCAGTGCTGCGCCCCCAAAGAGGGGAAGAGTTGAAGGTCATCACGCCCAGTTCTCCTCACTGCTTCCCACTAAGCAGCTTGTGTGGATCTGATGGAGAGGGGCAGGAATGGGCCAACTTTTCCACAGTTGCTCCACTCCTGTGGCCTCGAGGCGCATGGGGTTTGCAGGGGGATGAGTCAGCAGGGCTGTGAGCAGGATGCCACGACACTGACCCTCCAGATGCATGCCCCAGCCAAGGCTGCCTTCTGCCTCTTCAGACCACCAGGCACGTAATGCCAGTGAATTCATCTCCATGCAGAGAGAAAGGGGAGATGACCCAGGGATCCCCCTGGATGTGCTTGGCTTTGTGAACGGAGCTCGTTGACACGGTAATGCCTCGTTCGCACAACTGCACCAGTCCCACCAGCCCAGGAGCTGGGAGAACCCTTGGACGGCGTCCCCACAAATCCCTGCGCTGCTTCTGCCTTTTATCTGGCAGGCTGCACGCAAGATGCGAATGCTGCAACAGAAACCACTTCCACCCGGCTCCTTGGGGTGGCCAAAGGCTGCTGTTATCATCCCCAGCCCAGCACACGTCTGTCACTCTCTTTGATCCGTATCATGCCCAGACATCTTGGAGCAGGCTGGGGAGTCTGGGCCTGTGCCTGTGCTGCTGCAACAGAGGATGCCCGGGGTGCTGTGGCTGGCAGAGGCCCGAGCAGCATCAGTCACAGAAGCATCTGTTGGAAGGACAGGATCCACTCCCTCTTTATAGACTCGTGCAAAAGAGAGTCACCTTTCAGGAGCTGGCCGCAGCTCTGGAGAACTTCATTAAGTTCTGCCTTGGACGGCCTCTGAATGTTAACGGGGCATTTTATTAGCAAGTCCGGCAGCGCAGGAGCACCTCAAATAACTCTCGGAAATGCTAAAGGCCGAGGAGTAAGCTGCGAGCTGCCTGTTTATGGCATGCCTCGGCCGTAACCGTTGCCACTACCTCCTCCCC
>JAGPOW010003356.1:7951963-7965600 GCA_030014935.1 Caiman crocodilus | reverse complement strand
CCCATTAAACATAACCACCCACCCAGCTGGTGGCATGCCCCGGAGTAAGGTGGGGTCCGGGGATCTGGACCCGGCTGCCAGAGTCCTGGTCCTGCTTTAGCCACTGTGGACCTACGCGTGCCACCTGCCTTCTTTGTGCCCCCGCTGCACACGGTGACAAGGGCACCGCGGCTCCTCGTGCCCAGAACGGCAAGACTGCTCGTTAAGAGCAGTAGTTATCATTATCAATGCAGTTATTATTGTGTAGTCGTCATTATTAATGCAAGACTTATCCTGTCCTGCTATAAAGCCAGGGCTTTTGTCTGCCGTTTCCAACTTCTGGCCCCTCCACCCTCCCTCGCTTTTCCGGCCACCTGCTTACTTTCTCTCTCGCCTTCGCATCAACTCTGAGGAGCCTCCTAGATGAGATCTGGACCGCTTGGCACACACGAGCAGAGGCCTGGGCACTGAGAAATGCTTATCAAGCCAAGTATACAATACCTCTCGTGGTGACGAGATGTGCTAGTGCCCCATCAGAGCAGCCCTTGCTAGCCCTTTTGTATGGAGCGGGCCCACGTGGCAGCAGTGGGTTTTACTGGCACGTGACCCGTCCTGTGCTCCCTGGACAATCCCTCGTCCACTCCCTCCACCACCCTACTCGGGCCTTTTCCCACTCCCACCAGCATCAGTAGGAGAGCTGCACGTCTCCTGCTGTCTGTAGCAACCTCTTTTTCTGCCTTATTTATTCCTCTGTCTTTCAAATCTCAGCCGAAGCCATTTCTTCTCTCTGGTGCTTAATTTCTCTCTCTTCACCTCTGCTCCTATTTATTATTTACGTGTGAGGATGCATTGAATTTGGCAAAACGTTCTGGGATGCAGCTTGTTGTACAGCTTGCATATCACATATGGCTGCATTGTATTTTGAAACACCTCTTCTTTCCCCTGCCTCTGCTTCAATTTCTATCTCCCTCAGCTCTTGGCCTGATGACTGAAGGCTTTAATTTATTCACCATACAATGTCTGGTGTGTTGCTGTTTTCTGTAACTCATACCATGTAGCGTGTCTTGTTCACTTAGCTCCGGAAAGCATTGTGCGCCTATAAAAGACGCTATAAGAAACAAAGTTGTATTGTATTATGTTGAGCATCGCAGGCCCGGGTTGTTGATGTTCACGCTGCTAGTTAGACATCGCTTGAACACAGTGGTTCAACTGGTTTTGACAATTTATTTCCCTTACAACCACCTATTATGTTGCATCCTATTTGTTGCAGTATTTACATGATTGCGCTCGCCGCCTTATCACACCCCAAACCAGTCACGGCTTGCCATTTTCTGATCCAAGCGTGACCAGTGAAACCAGAGTGTATTGCCAAACACAACAGCACTGGGGTTTTTTTTAATACTGAAAATGTCCTGACCTGGAAAACACCCAATACGTGGCTCCATTCGACCTAGATTTTAGTGGCCGCTAATTGAACAGTTTTGAAGTAACTGTGCCATGGAGGAGCCCCAGGGTTAGAACAGATGCATTCAATTAATTACAGCTGGGGAGATTCAGTCCCAATCACAGGAAGGAGAGACGTCTTAAAGGTCCCGCAACATCCTATGTGGGTGACCCCTCGAAGCAGCCCTGGACCCGGCCTGGGTGCTGCCTGATGAGGCCCAGCTGCCCGGGTGAGATGGCTGTAGCATTCGACCTTGGGCTCCTTTCAGACACCACGTTCGGACCCTGCTCCTACGTGGGTGCACGACCCAATTAGACAGAAATTTTGACCGAGGGCTGCTGCCGACACCACTGCCTCCGTCTCCTGCCACGGTTGGTCACCCTCGAAGGCTTCATGAACTGGAGAAAGTCAAGGCGGTTTAAGGATAATTGAGTTTTTTTGTAGGGAGGAAAAACTCCGAGTAACACGAGCAGCCCTGCCATCCCCAGCTGTCTCCTGTATCTTCTTATCCAGTTGTTCATGCTTTTATGCTCTGCTCATCCTCCTGCTCTTTTGGTTTCCCCTTAGCAAGTCCAGTCATAAATGTCTCCAGAACATCTGCTTTCAATTAAAGCACTGGGTTGGGAGTTGGGACCCCTGGACTCTCTCCCCGGCTCTGCCAAAGACTCATCACATGATCCTGCCCCCCTCTGCCTCAGTTTCCCCATCAGCAGGATGGGAATGTGAGCCTCCCCTTCTTTTGCCAAGCGTTTCGGCGCTATCAGGCAAGGCAGCAGAGCGTGAAGCATTGCAGCGTTAGCACAAAGGTGCAGGAATGCCACCGAGGTGGCAGGAGACGTGGCCTTGTACGATCAGGGCATTACGGCCCCGTGCGGCTGCTGCACTCGTGCAACTGGTGCGGCTGCTATTTGTGCCAGCTCAGCCACGGAGCGTGGCAGTGACGTGCTCAGCGTCCCAAGACAAGCCCGTGGTGAAGTCAGGGGTAGGGTCTGGGTGTCGTGACTTGCAGTTGCTCTAGCCACAGAACCGCATCCTACTACCGGAGCTGGGAAAGGAACCCAAGACTCCTGGTTCCCATCTCTTTGCTGGGCTAATCAGATAATACACCCTCCTATGACACAGGATCCACTTCATTCGCCTCCCCCAGCTTCACAGCTCACCGTTTCCGATGCAAAACAGTGCTGAGCAACAGCAAAGCAGGATATGTGTGCACGAGAGAGGCCAAGACCAGGGATGCTTTTCTGCCACAGGAGAGCCATGGGCCCAAACAGCCCAGCAGACCATCTCATTTCAGCTCACACCGAATGCCCAGACAACGCGAAGGAGATTCCTGGCCACACAGAGAAGTGGGGGAAGAAATCCAGCCATCCTCTCCTCTTCCCATTTCTTTTATTGTCAGCTATCTGGATCCCAGCTGATGAGCCCAGCAGGGACCCAGCACATGAGCATACCTAACCCCTCATCCCGGCATGATCCCTCCTTGTCTCTGCCTTTGCTGATAGCGCATTCAGCACCTAATTGTCATCTCAGCAGAGAGACTCCATTATTCAGCCTGACATCTCCCCCCCCAGCTGTTTGTTGCAGTGATGTTATATTAATGAGGCCTGCAAATAAATGAATAGGAGATCAGAGTGCTGCGTGTTCTCCAGAAAGCGGGGTTTTTTTTATTTATTTATCGTGGAGACTGCAGACCGGGGGGAAGTTTCCTGCCGCTAAAGGGACATCGCTGGCACAGGCTGGGCCCTGGACTCACATCTCGTATGTGGAAGGACTGCGTGCCACTGAGCTGTTTGTTTTATTTCAGTGATAACTTGAGCTTTCCCTGCTGTTGGCTGGAAATCCAGACACAAGAGCTCTGGGTCTGGGTCTGAGAAAAGAGACCAAAATGCACCGGAGAGCTGCGCACTGGAGAGGTGGACAGGATCCTTGGAGGGTGAACATCACTGGCAGTAGCAGCACGGCCGTATACACGGGGCCAAACTCCACCAGTGCATCCGCACCGAATGCTCGACTAAGAGGCCGAGGGCGAGGATCACCAGCGCTCCCTGGTTTGAGACTGAATCCGGCTCCACTAAAATCAATGGTGTTCCCCTGACCTCATGGGATGCTGAGTGTCTTGCACCGACCCAATGCATAGCTGGGCGACATGGGCAAGGGCCCAGGAGCTGAGATGCTAAGCGATGCTTTAATGAGCCCCTTGTCCAGTTCCTGGGCATTTTCCTGGGAAGAAAATGTTGGCACCTTCAGGTTTTCTTCTCATTTGGCATGAAGTCCCATTTCAACATCACAAAGGAGCAAGACCTTCTGGGGAAGATGTAGAGTGAACCCCCCCCACTAGATGAGGGCAAGATATGATTGTATCGGCAGGAAAGCTTTCTGACCCCAGTTGTCCCTTGGATAATGGCCGAACCTCCAGGGGAAATAGGCAGAAGTCCCGCTATCTCTGTTATTTAAAAGAAACCTAGACTTGCCAACCCCAGGCATAGATTCAAGGTGCCGGACTCCAGAAAAACACAAGACTACCATGAAAACCACGAAACCTATAACCAGTGCTGGGATCTTATCACTTGCCTCTGGTTTTGAGTCTGAAGGGTCCACTTAGGTCATGTCTTCAAGCTTTTCTTCCTCAGTTGTGCAGGATAGAAACTTAGTTCTGTAGTTAAGTGACAGCTTAGAGTCTCCTAAATAACAAGACTCGGGGACCTGGGGTTTTAGGGAACAAATGTCACACATCAGGAGACTCGTGATGAAACACAAGCTGGTGATGCTGGAAGACTCAACTGAGCGATTCCCCTGAACCGGCCCGTTTTCTCTTGCTGACCCTGACACAGAACATGTTGATCTGCCAGCAAAAGCAACTCGATTTCCGCTCCATCTCAGAGTCTGCCAAAGTCAATCCCCGTAGCCTCACACGGTCTCCGGAGAGCCTCCTTGCACCTCCAGATTTAAAGGATGAGTCACAGGCCTGGCCGTGCAGACAAGAAATACGTTGCAGCTAAGATACGCTTTTTTTTCTTGTTTCGGCAGCACCAACATTGCTTTCAAGTTGGCCGGTGATAAAATATCCCAAGGCAGTGCCCAGCCTGCAGCTAGCATGGATGCTGTGGGACCGGGGGCTCCTGCCCGGAGGACGCACGTTGTTGTGGTTGGGGCAGGATTCATTCTGCTTCACTCAAGAAGGGGAAAATAAATCCGAGGCTTGCCAAACCTGCTCCTTTTCTGCTAAGGTTCATATTTCTCATGACCGTAGACTGCAGGGGGCTGGAGAAAGCACCAAAAGGGAAATAGAGAAAGCAGTCACAAAGGGCCAGGGGTCTTCTCAGGTGTCAAGCACCGAGGGTTTCCTTTTCTATAGATTGACCCAACTACCAGCTCAGTCATAACTTCGTGGGATGGTGGGTGTTGGGACAGGGAACAGGGAATTTTATAACCATAAAGGTGAGCTCTGAGGAAGGTTAGTGGGGAAGAAGAGCAGCTGAAGAGTTCCTCACCTGAAGTTTGCACAAATCAAGAGATTCTTGAACTGCTCCCTCTTCCAAGAGGCCTTGAAGACTCTTCTCCTAGGGCCAGTTTGTTACTATAGTGATTATAAGGGGGAAAAAAATGCTACAGCCTTCTGCGAAAGCCAAGCCACAGCCTGAAAAACAAACCCAGGATGAAGCTGCGTGGAGGAGAGGCAGGTTGTGATGAACTCTGCCGCCTGGCTTTGCACCCAGCGTCTCTGTGCAATCGGTACCGCAAGGGTCGCTGTCCTTCCATGGCCCCGCCGACCCAAAACCGCATCTGAATTGTTAAATACCAGCAGCGGTGAAAACGCACAGCAGAAGGGGCTGCAGCTGCCGTGCCATTCGAAGTTGGGATTGTAGGGTCAGGAGCGTGTCCGGAGGGGGCTACAATCTCCGCCACAGCGCGGGAGATGAGATGCCTCATGGAAATGCTGAGTACTCTCTGCTTTGAGACCAGCCCTTCATCCTGGCTCTTTCTTGCCATGTGATGATGATGGAGTGAAGTTAATCAGAACCTGACACCTTATAATAATAAGTGTTGTTTCTTGTCAAAACCTAACAAATGGAGGCATTAGCAACAAAAAGAGACCTCAAAATAGTCAGGTTGCTCGACGCGTGGCAGGGAGTCGCTCTGATACTCTGGGGAGATGCGCCAGCTCTGGACCTACATGGCTACGGCAGCAGAGGCAAGAAGGATGATCTAAGGGGGAGGGAATGAGATGAAGAAAATGAGTCCGAGGAAGAGATTGCCAGGGTCAGGCAACAGCAGGCTCCCCCCAGGACAGGACGATAAGTGCTGCTTTGGGAGACCTAGCACCCCGGTGAGAGAGCTCGGCAAACGGGCCACAGGGAGCTGCTGTGCGGGTTGGACACAAGGGACCACTCTGATTTGGGCCAGCCACACGTACTACTGCCCCAGGGCAAAGGATTAGTGGTGACAAGCACCTCTGCTACTTGCACCAGGGCAGCTGACCCCGACTTCCAGCTAGCGCAAGCTGCACTGCTGCTTGCAAGGCACGCTTGTCTTTTAATGCCGAGCGCAAGGAAGATGGTGAACCTGTATTTTAACTCGTGAAAAGTGAATTCACGTCTTAATTTCTCAGTAGGACTCAGAAACAAAACAGCAGTGTTAAATCCTGCTTTGTACAGGAGCCGCCAGCTCTGCTTATCCATCCGGTTTCATTCTAGTCACTATACAGTTTATACACCTACAGTACCGTAATGCAAAACCCTCTATGCACTTATCTATTTTGTATGAAACTATACAGTCTATACACCTACAAGACCGTAATGCAAAACCCTGTATGCACTTACCTATTTTGTATGAAACTATACAGTCTATATACCTACAGTACTGAATGCAAAAGCCTGTATGAATTTACCTATTTTGGTGAAAGCCAGGAGTATTTCCACTTGGCTTACATTGATTAGGAGCAGATTTATGCTAACCTGTATTAATCCAGTGAAACCTGAACAAGAGCGTCTCCACAGGAGTTGGCACTGGTTTCACTATGCTGGTTTAACAACTGATCAAAGTTAAACTGATGCAGCTCATGTGAAAGGCCTTAACTGAACCGGTGCAGCCCTCACTGTCCTCTGCCTTGTCCTTGGCATAGCCTTTTACACCATTCTGCAGCAGCATCGCACAGGCACTGTGTGCACACTTTGCACGGGGTAAATGGCAGTGCAAGAAGCATGAGGCCATGAGATTGTACTGGGAATCAGCTCGAAGTCTCCCTTCATGTACATCCCATCCAAGAAGCCCCTGTATTAGTGCAAGCGTCCCACCACTAGCCGCTTCACAGTGCATAATGCCTCCCAGAGGCACTTTGTCTAGGGACCTTGCTTCCCTGACTATCTTGTAATCCATAGAAATTAATTACAGATTAAATCGCTTCCCTGTTTTAATTAGCTTCCAAACAACAGGGTGCAAGCGGGCACCCAGGACCGACGGTGCGATCTCACAGTGGATAGCCAAGGAGCAGGGCAGCGGGGTCGTACACTCTTGGCACATGCTCGAGCTACCAATTCCCATCGCAGGAGGAAGTGGGATGCTTTGCTCAGGGCAGATGACATCCTACGTGCAGACCAGGAGGCGGCAGGCAGCCAGGAGCCGATGCAAGTCAACCTGGCCCTCCCAGACTGATGTAACCGAACAGAGCAAGGTCAGGATGACGGACAGACAGACAGAGGGACAGACCAGGATCCCCTTGGCTGTGCTCTTACCTCGGTGATGCGGGGGTTGGAGCACTTGACATTCCTGCTGGACCAGTCCAGCCAGGGCTGGTGCGGGGAAGAGCTGCAGTGCTGGCGGAGGGTGCACTTCGCCTCACCGCTGCACCAGCCGCACTCGAACTTCTGATCCGCTTTCAGGCACAGGCCGCAGCTCTCCCGCTGGGCCGCGCACTTGTACAGGTGCACTGCAGGGAAGAGAGGAACAACACGGTCCAGAGGAGCATCTTCCCACTTGGAACATATTTTATTAGAAAAGAAAGTGGCAAGCTCTTGCTGTTGCAGATTAGGGTTCAACTAGTCTCTCTGGTTACTGTCTCTCATTAGTCTTCTCTCCCCTGACAAGCTCAGCCGGCCTGGCAGAGCTGTGCAGCAGTTCAGTACAAGCCTGGCCCTTTGGATGTCCCAGCTCTTGGTGATGGATGTGGAAGAGTACCCACAGGTGAGCTGGGACATAGCCTGGCTGAAGGCTCAAAGTGGTATCAGCAAGGAGGGCAGGGTCCTCTGCGCTGACCCGTGGCATCAGGAGACAAGGCATGGTCTCTGAGCTGGCTGTCGGGGAATGCTGTCAGGGAAGACAATGTTCTTGCAGTGCAAAGGCTGCCCTCGCTTAAAGATGAGGGTCTTTGATGTGACTATAGAAATATAGGCAGGGACCACAGAGTATCACAAGGATGTTGGCTAACCAAATGCTGGCTGCTGCCAGCACAGTTTTATAGGCCAGTCTGCTCCCTGACCTGTATCGCAACGCTCCCCTCCACGATGGAAGGAGAGGAAACCCTGCAAGAAATCGAATGACCATTACCTTTCAAATCCTCAGGGTTGTCGATGATGAAGTTTCCATTCCAGACCACGGCAAAATCCACGGCTAGGTTGCTTATGTCCATCCCGTCGTAGAGATACTAGGGAAGACAAAGAAATGCATCTCGAGAAAGTGCTCAGGAAGGAGCAGCATGCGGAGATAGCACGGGGAAAGAGATTTTGTTTTTAAACCTTGAGAACCCGGTACTTAAAAGCCCATGACGGTGTTTGCATGACTGACAATGCTAACTCTCATCTCTAGGATCCTCAGAGTCCCTTCTCCTTGCCAGGGAAAGATAATTAAAAGCTGTAGATGGCCCCTGTGAGCGGTAATAGATTAATTATCCCAGTCACGCTGGCTGTCCTCTTCACCCAGACACTAGTTTACCAATTCAGTCCCTCTGTTTAATGAAACTGGAAGGATCGCTGCCCAGGAGGCAGGCTGGGCTGTCTCTCCTTCTAAACGCCATTCTTGCTGGGGAAAAAACACATTGCAAAAGTTCTCACAACTCACTAAAGACCTATTCCTGCCAGCATAGCTGCTCGATAGGTGCTGGAGCTGGATGGCTCTGGAGGTTAGGGAGTGGGACAGGGAACCTCTTATTAAATTACCAGCTCAACTCAGCTTGGGGGATGTTAACCTGAATTCCTCACCCTCTCTTGGATGTCTGGGGGCCAATGCGGTAAGGGTTTGGAGGTGTCGGACCAGATCCGGAGGACACGTTTACTTCACCAGCTGGGTCGTGGTAATTAGGACAAACTGGGCTCTCTGCTGGCAGTCTTTGCAGAGCAATCAAGGACTCCCAGCAGGCCCTAGCAAGGAAGTTTCCCCCCATCCCCACCCTTGGTGGAGATCAATATAGGACTGCACCTTTGGTTATACTGTGCTTTGGCTTCCTGTTTGTTTAATAGCGATAATAAGGCTTCCCTAAAGTAGGACAGCTTTGAGTATTTGCCAGGCAATGCTTATACACCACTTTGGAAAGGGGAAGTGATGCACAGTATTATTAGATGCGTGATCTCCCCTGCTGCAGGGTCTACAGGGAAGGGAAGATACCTGGAGAAAGTTCGGAAGAGGCAAAATTTCATGAACGTCTGCAATGACTGGTGACCCTGCGGGTCCCAGTGCGACTCCAGCCACCTCCCCCTGCACCTCTGCGAAGGGCCCACTGAGACTCGGGTGGGAGTCACCACGTGTCCTGCCCTTCCTCCTGCTGCGGGGATCCGTCTCCTGCAAACGGGTGCTCTCAGGCACTTCCTAACCCTGCACCTGGCTTTTGACGAAACGGTGAAGTTTGCCCTGTGCCTATTAGGGTCCCCATTTCATTTTCTATAACGGGCAAGTGTCATAGAGAAAAGTTAGAGCCCTCCTTGCAAGAGGGGTAGGTTATTCCAGGTCACCGGCCCAGTTGCCACAGCATCTCCCCCAGGCTACGCCACCCTGCCCACTGCAGGCGAAGGTGTCGTTACCGCCCCGCAGGCCCTTCCCTCGTGCCTGTGTCTCTCCACGTTGCCACGTCCCGTGTCCCTTTCCCCTCTTTCCCAGCAGCTTTCCAGCATTGCTGTTCTCTCAGGCGGCCGGTGACCTGGAATTTGGCAGCTTCCTGATAAGGGGCCTGCGATTCTCTTTATCTCTCTGGAGTGAATTAGCTTGCCTTAACACCTTTGTTGCATTTCCCTCCACCCTCCCTCCTCCCGCTGACCCCCCACAGCCACAGGCAGGGAGCTGCCAGATAAAGGATCGTCTGCGGGGCCAGTGTTATAATTAAACACCTTCACACGCCTGCAGCAGGATCCCGACTGGCATTCAGGATGAGTTTAACCCTTGGAGTCGCCCTTCCCTGCAGCTCCCCAGCGCAGGCTTCTTCTGCCTTTTCTATCTGTGCCTCTGCACCGACGGCAGCACCAGGGCGGATGCACGGCTAGGGGTGGGGTGGCCGATTTATACACGACAAACACCCCCATGCACAGGCAGACACACGGCCCGCGGTTACGGGTCTGACACCGATTTCCCGCGTGGCCTTGGGTGAGCGATGTAGCCCCGTGGCTCTGGCCCTCCTGCCTGCAGGCAGAGGTAATGCCTGTCCCAGCGAGCAGCAAGCGGTGCAGAACAGCCCACATGCAGCTGCCTCACACGATCATCCATCCATGGGCACTCAGGAGTGGAAGAAACTCGTGCCCTAAGGAGCCTGGCTTCCCAAACCTGTTTGCATGGCAGCCATTGATGGCCGGTCCCACTCCCATCCTCTCCTAGTATGGTGGCCCTTCCTATTCCTTGCTGACGGGGCATCTCCCTCCCATCCCTGGTGGCTTTATCTTCCCTCTTACTCCGACAATGTGCCCCTCCTTCCCAAAGCCCTGGGCTCTCACCGAGCTGTTCTGGCACTGGACGCTGGAGCTGTTGAAGCGCAGAGCTGGTACGCGATGGATCACGCCCTGGATGTTGAGGACGCACTCGTAGCCTCGCTGGCCCGACTGGGGCTGGGGCAGGTTTCTGGCTTTCAGTGTGATGGGCTTCACCTCCCCTACGGGGATAAGGATCTCTTCCGTGGGAAAGAGCTGAGGGCAGTCCTGCAAGGAGGAAACACAGAAACCAAGTGCTCCGGTTAGAGGACACATGCCTCCTTTCAACCCTACGCCTGGCCGTACCGAACTTGGGCACTCGGGACACAAGCCTGGGTCTTTATCTGGCTCTACGCTACTTTCCAGTGGTCTTTGGGCTGGAGTCCGGCATGTCCGATCGCAGTGAATCCCCTTCGCCTTCCTCCTCTGCCCACCAGGAACAATAACCCCCCCCGTCATAACTTCCTGCGTCGGCGCGGAGCTGATATCTCCACGGCAGTCGCACGAGAGGAGACGATGCTAGACAGGAAACAAATAGACGGCTCCGTCCTCCTTCCAGCTTGCCGAAGGTTATGGGTTTTCTCTCCCGAGATGCAAACCCCGGGAGCCCCCCGCCCTCCGTCTCCTCCTCCGCGGCTGGAGGCAGTGCATTATCAACCGCCTCGGCTCCCCGGCCCTGGAGGATCGGGGTTTTACTCCGAGGAGGAGGAGGGCTCCTGTCACACACTAAAACCCTCGCTCCAGGTTTCCTTTTTAATCTCGTTTCATTACCAGCCACCGCATGAGCGCGCGTCACTTCAAAAACACACTGATCACCACAGGACAGGCTTCCCTCTTGCTCCCAGGTGCTGTATCTTTGCCGTCTTTCATCTTAGCTGAATTATTTCTCTCTCACAAGGATTTCAGAGGCTGCAGCCCACAAATCTCCCCCCGCCGCCGCCCGCCCCATCCTCTTCTGCCGCTGCCCATCACTTCACACCTCGGGTTTCTCTAAAGCAGCGTCCCGTGCAGAACTGAGGCCCGTCTCTAGGGCGAGGGACAGAAGTTACAAACCACCCGGTTTAAGGCATCCAAACCTGACAGACGGAACAGAAGTTCGGGGCATGCAAACCGCTTGCAAAAAGGCTGAAACTAGTTTAAGATAAACCCGGTCGAATCTAGTACCAGACTTAACTGATTTGGGTCAAACCGGTTGGTGCAACGTCTGTCCCAGACTGAGGAGCCCAGAGTGAAGGGCTGGGCACGGTCAGCGTGCACCGCGCACGCCGGCAAGGGAGCCGCGTGCACGTGCGGCCGCATCCACAGGTGTGCTGTGTTTGCTGGATTTATCGCACAGGGCCAGAGAAGGAGGGGGGCCGGCCAAGGAGATGCCAGACCTCTGCAGGGATGAGCGCTGACGTCCCCGCAAGCCAAGATGCTAACTCCCCGCCGTCTCACCAGATCCTTTTGGCTCAAGGACTCTCCTGGAAATAGCTCAATACCCGAGAGCTCTCCCGTACGAACAAAACCAGGCTGTCATCCCAGGAAATCCTTCCGCTTTCTAAAGGGAACTGAAGGGCCTGGCGGGCAGCAGGGGCGGCACGGCTCGGGGCGGGCTGGCGATTCAAACAGACGGGTCTCGCCCTCCCTATTGGGATGGGATCGGGAACGGCTCCAGCAAAGACACTCGGGGAGTCGAATGCAAACAGTCGGAGCGGCACTGCTCAGGCCCCGCGGCCTGACCGCGTCCCGCCAGGTCAGAGCTACAGCAATTAGAAAGGCAACCGAGGAAACGGAGGGATGAGGACGGGGCTACTCAGCCGCAGCCCGGAGGTCTGGGGGGAAGCAAGACACATGCACAAATTCCACTCGAGGCTTTTCCTGCTTCGGTCTGAAGAAACTTGTGTAGAAAGGAAAAGGAAAGAGCAGCTAATGGGCTCCTTGTGCCACAGGGCTGAACAATCTGACTCCTACAGAGCTAACGGACTGTGACAGACTCGGGGGGAGAGTCTAATATAGCCTGGGATTTATCACTGGAGCCCTCTCGCCTATCAAAGAGAAGGCTAAATGGGCTGCTCACCTGTAATGCACAAATCCCTAACCAGGAGAGCTGGAAACGCACCAGGACGCAGGCTCAGAGCTGGGGCTACGATAAGAAACCCAAGGCAACTAGAACTGATCCCTTCCGTGGGAAGGGAGGAGAAGGACTCCTTCTCAAACTGCAAAAGGCTTCCAGTCTTGATCAAAGATCAAGTGACAGACTGGGCTGTATTAAAGATTTGGCTCGCATCGCTTCAAACTCACATTAAGGTTTCAGAGTCCTTACCCAGAGCCGAGTGAAACGCTCACTATGCAAATGATTTCGTCTTTGAAAGCCGTGTGATTTTGAGCTCGTAAAACCTTTTGAATCTCGAGATGTTTCATTACAATTTTCCATGCAGAACTGGCCAAAACCATTTTTCCTCTGCCTGGGTGTTTGCAGCTAATGAGCCAAAAAAAGTCACAATGCCAGAAACGGGGACTTCTGGAGAAAGTAACAGGGGCAAGTGCCAGGTGATCTCAGGCCTGGGGCAGGGCCGGGAGCCAAGAGGTCCTGAGCGCTGCTCCCACGTCTGTTGCTGCCTGGGGCACAGCACGTGATTATGGGTTACTTGCATTGCTGTAGTACCCCGGGCCCCCATGCAGGCATCGGGACTCTTGCAAAGTGCTGTACGCATACACACGTGCGCACATCCATGCCCACGCGACTGAAAGATTGCCTCTGTCCCAAGCTAGGCACACGAGGAGGCCACAGGTGGACACACCACTCACAGGAACGTGGATGAAGCTTTGCACTGACAGCATTTCTAGATGCAGTTACATAAACGATGGCTCTCAGGAGAGGAGAATCATTAACTTCATTTGAGAGACAAGCAAACGGGCTCTGGGAGGGGCAGGGACTCGCTCACGTCCCTGAGGAGCAGGACGTCTAAGTGGGTATCTAGGGTTAACACCCAAGGAAGCTTTTCTATCCCTCTAATGTGCTTGTATGTCCACGGAGCAAGCTCACAGATCCCATTAGCGATCGCCAGGTAGGCAAGCTGGAGCTGCCTGCCCAGTTTACGGCTGTACCGGGGCTCTGGTTTCTCCTCTGGCTCAGGCAGGCTCCTAATGAGAAACAGACACTGTCCAGTTCGAGGGAGTCAGTAGCTTAAGTGACTGCCTCATAAACCCTCTTTTTAATGGCACTTTTCCTTATATATTTTTATTTTATTTCTAACAGAGACTTTCACAGATTAGCAGCCAAGAATGACTTGAAACGGCAGCCAAGGGAAAGCTGGTCATCCTGCCTTAGAAACGTGGCCTTTCTTCCC
>JAGPOW010003356.1:7916079-7949717 GCA_030014935.1 Caiman crocodilus | reverse complement strand
AGACATTACAGGCTAGATTCAAACTGGTTCTCTAGGTACCTGTACTGAGGTGGTGGCGATGGCGGTCACATCACTTCCCAAGGAAGTAGGAGACCTGGTTCTGGGCCCTCAGAGGAAAGTGGCCTAAACATAAGGCTACGGGGAAGGCTGGGTGGAGGTCCTTGTCATCCCCCCTGTTGAAGCCGGCCCACTGCGTAGCCAAGAGAGCAGAGCCCAAGTCAAAGTCACTCTGCCCCAGTGAGGACTCTTCTGGAAGCAGCAAGTCCCAGGTTTTGGTCCCTGCTCACAGCATCATTTCCCTTTTTCTTTTGGGACAGTGGCTGTCTAATGCAAAAGGCCTGAGCAATGCTGGCGGCGGGCACAATGGAGCCTACCTCTGTAGTCTAGCGGTAACAGCACCCCATTGCTACCCTCGGGCCAAACTACCCCACCACAGAGGGGCATTTCCCAGACCTAAGCATTGCATGATTTGACCCAACAGGAACAACAGTGAGGGCCTTCTCATCTGAAAACCTTTCACGAACATCATGTATTACAAGCGGGTGTAACGTTATCAACATGAATCCACCTGGCCATGAGCCAGACCCGGATGGTTGCTGATGGTGAATTCAGTGGCTGATGTCAGTGGCACTGCTCTTCACTTACACCAGTGGAAAGGGAGACAGGATTTGGCCCTCGGAAATCAAACACAGAAAGGACAAACTGAACCGAAGCTGGGCTCTTCCCACCGGTGAGTTCCCATGACCGGACCTTTGGTCCCGTCTCTTGGGTTGTACGAATTCACTTGAAGCCTGTGTCTTGGCCTGCGTTTTGTAAAGTGCCGTGACATTTCCAGCACCAAGATTACCATCAATAATAAATGAAAGCCCAGCAGTTCAGATCAGCCTGCTGTTCTTCAGCAAACATCCCTGTGCACGGCCTAGCTCCGCGCGGTGTAGCCCCACTCCCTCCTATAGGAACACAGGGGACGTCTCTCTTCTCATCCCCTATAGATTCAGATAGCACCACCCCACCCCACCCCACCGCAGTATAGATGTTCACCTCCCCATGCCCCTTCCCCAATGACAGCAAGCGCTCTAGCTGACAAGTAACCCTAAAGTTAAGGCTAAAAAATGGTTTCTAGTAAATCCAAACACCATTTCACAATGGGAGAGTTAATCTTGTTGCATTTAGGTTTTTCATTCCTGCAAATTCTTTCCAGGGTTAATTGCAACGAGTTGCCCAATAGCTACATATTCAACAAACATATTACGCCAGCACTTTGGCCTAAATCCAAACCTCACTGAAGCCAATGGAAAGTAACCTACTGCCTTCAATGGGCTTTAAAACAGATCTCCAACACGATCCAGCTTTTTGAGTCTGTGCACTGAAAGGTTGGGAAGGCGGTGGGGAAAATGGGGATGGTTCAGTTTTCTTGTATTTCTTTCAAAGACCCGCAAGCAGTGCTGAAAGCAGCAGCAGACACAATCAGGTGCAAAGACATCCCTCCAAAAGCAATCGTAATTCAAACCAAAACGCTAAGGAGTCAGAACAGCACTGAAATCTGGCGCTCTATTAAGCTCTCATTCCAGCCCCCTGATGCAGCATCTCACACGTGGAAATGACATTATCCGCACACAGTGGACATCAAAGAGGGACTGGATCCCACATTCTGGGACGCTAATAGGATTTACTTGGTTCTATCACTCCACTGGGATGGGACGTAAGAATACATTTATGTATCTACATCCCTCTTCGTCTGCATGTTTTATACATTTACAGACGCATTTGATAGCTATAAACCTCGGACGCACATGCACGAGCTCAGCCCCTTCACATGCATTCATACCGTGTTACAGGCCTGATCTGAATCTCCAGAGGTGCATCTACACGTTCATTAATGCGCAGGGCTTACTGCGCATTTAATTATTTGACTAAATCGACGCACAATAACCAAAGTTACTGTGCAGTAGCACTGGTGAACGCCTTTTTAGTGATGCTACTGTGCAGTAGCCTAATAATACCATGCAAGAGTGTATTAACACTGTCCATGATGTGACGTGCTACTGTGGAGTATTATTAGCCTACTGTACAGTCAGTGTCCCGTGTAGACATGCCCCAGAAGTAGGGAAATTCAGACTTAGGGCTCCATCTGTTCCACCCTGGGGACCAGAGCAATGTACAATGGCCACAAGGTCCCTGCAGGGCCTTTATTTAAAAAGACCTTGTTTGGGTGAGCTGTCGGTGAGACCCAGGACTCTGCCTTTTCAGCCCCTCGAGCAGGGAGATTTAACCATGCAACTCCTGCTGATATTCACTGAATCCACAGGCTAAAACAACAGCTGAGCAAACAGCAGTTTATTGCTTTAACTCATACACCATCCATCACCTGGGTTTCGTTTGGCTCCTAAGAGAGACACCGTGCTAGGGGCAAGAGGTTTTTGGCCGATGGAAGATGCCCGCTGTGGGGGAGCTCTGCTCTGGGTGAAAGGTGTCCTGTGCTTATTGTGCCGATGAACCGGATCAAATGGGCTGAGCTGACAAGTTCTCAAGGGCCAGCGCCAGAGACTCAGCCTGAGAGCTGAGCACAAAGCCAGGCTCCATCTCGTACGTCATGGCTGGAAAGAGGCTCGGTGGAGCAAATGCCATTCCTCAGCAGCATCCGGTGACCCTCAGTGCTCAGAGGCCTCTCTTGCCCTTCCCCAGCTGCGACTCTAAACACATGCAGAGAATAGTCGGTGGAAAATGAAGATGCCCATTTTGCACTGGGCCCTCTGGGAATGGCAGATTAAGGGCTTTGGGCACTGTTCCTTCTTCAACGAGCACTGGCAAATCCAACAAGCACCCAAGGAAGTGGACCGAGGGACTCCTAGGAGATCTCCGCAGGGCTCAGCAACAGGGGAGCGCTCAGCTCCATTTGTTTTAACCTTGTAAAGAACAGCGGATAAAAGCGGGTTTCCACACCTGCATGAATGCGGTGGACGATGCTGCGTTCCTGGACGGAAGGGCACGCCTGCGTCCTCCTGAGTGTGCCCCCTCCCCGCATGGAGCCCATTTGGGTTGAAATAGCACCCTTTATGGTCTGATTCCACAGATAACAAACCCTTTGTCATGCAGGGAAAGGAGCCGGCGAGCACGGACATTTAGCCAATACGTCAGGTCAGGACGCAGCGGGAACGCCATCATCTGAATTGTTCTGAGTGAGGAAACTCTTTCCCAGACATTTACTCAATTCCACGTATTAGCAGGAGCCACGTGCCCAGAATATAGGCAGCAGGAATACACGGCACATGCAAGCGTGTTGTTGCTTTCAACAAGCAAACACATTAGCCATCGGTAGCTAGGTTTGCATGCGTGCAGGGGAGCAACGAACCATCTGTCTCGTCAAAGGTAATCACCAGAATGGCATCAGCCATCCCACAGCATCCACTGGTCGGAAACAGCATAGAAGAAGCCCCTTTAAGCTGCTGGAAACTACCCTCCCTGGCTGGGCGGGTTTGGGATCTCACTGGTGCAGTCAACACCTGCAAAGTCCAGGGCAGGGAGAAAAGGCTGAGCAGGACGGGGGAGAAGAAAGGAATCGCGTCACCAGAGAGGAGTAAAGACCAAGATTATTGCTCCCTCTTGCTACCTTGAAAGGTAATTACTTGGTCTTGTATCAGGCTGGTAATGCTCCTGTTCTGTCTCCACGGGGGAGTTTTTCCTTGGGCGTCTTCGCTCTCTGCTGCTCCCAACTCTTCCTCGAGGGTTTGGCGTCAGTGCCTTTTCCCATTACTCTTGAGCAAGGCAGCACCTGTTCCCAATTACGCTGGCCCTTCTCACCACAGCTGAAGATCCCCACTGATGTACATACACATGCAAGTAATTTCTGCTCCTTGTCTCGTGTCTACAGGTCTCCCGGCATCTCTTTAACCAGAAAGCCACATGGGTTGTTTAAGCTTCACGTTGCTTGTTGATTCAGCGAGCAGCCCGGTGAGCTTCTAACGGCAATAAAGGAAACTTGACGCTCTTCCTTTCCTCGGCGGCTTATTCTCTTCCATCTCATTTCCTTTCAGCCTGGATGACAGCCATTTAACCCTGCTTTTTGCAAGCTGCCCACTGCCCATGTTCCCCTGTATTTGCGTCTTCCCCGAGGAATGGTGAGCAGGGACGGAGAGGAGGAAAGACTCGCACTGCCTGAGAGGCTCGCTGCTCTTCCTCCCCCGTGCCGCAGACTGACCTCTCTCCTCACTGAGCCTTTTTGAGTCCTCCGCTCTTGCACGCCCGTCTCTGCCTTCTGGCTAATGCTGGCCTCCTTGCTCTCATGGCACCAGGCATGGCCCGCCGCGGCCTGTATGGGTGCTGCCATTTCTTCCGACAGCACTTCATCCTTTCCCTGCTCTCGGAGCCACTTGGAATTTCTCCATCACTGCCTAACACCCTCCTCTTCGCTACCCCTGCCTGACTCACGCTCAGGAAGGCGTTTTCGTGACGCCGTCTGAAGGACACCCTGTAAACCCGAAGCAGGAAAAAGGCACAGACCAGAACCCTGCCTGGATCACAGACATTCCTACAAGGATTGTTTCTAGTGGCAGCCACAGCTGTGCTCGGCGGCTCCCAAATGCAGCAAGGATGTGATCTCTGCCCAGCACAGCTTACAGGCTGACAGCAGACACAACGGTATGCTTTGAAGTGTTGTTCTGGTTACCAATCCGTGAGCCCGCGCGGTGGCTGTAATGGGAGAAGAGAGCCTTGAGGAAGCTAATGAAAGCCACGCCGTGGACTTGTTCCAGGTCCACTGAAGTGGGGCTACTTCGTTATTGGAAATCAGTAGGCGCATGGCTACTTCTTCTGCTGGGGAAGTAGAAACCCCGAGTCAAAAGAGACAGAAGCACCCAAGCCTCTAGGATCCCTTTCCACTGGGCAAACTGGTCAGCAAGAGCCTGCTTCCATCAACGCTGCCTGAGAGTCCTGCACCCGGAATCCCAGCTCCTCCTCAGTATTAGCAGACAAGGGCCCAAGTCACAGAGCCTGGCTCCCAGCTCGGGTCTCTTCCCCAAAGCCCGGGGCTGCTCCAGCTCTGACTGCTGTGCAATCACAGTAGACAGCTCCAAGTTCAGATCTGGCAGCACAGCCCGGCGAACAGGACCCTGCGATCTGGCTGCCAGCAATGCAGCAATGCAGCCTGCTGTTAGGCGATTTGCAGACCCCGCTTGCGACCCAGCTGCAGAACAGGGGCACTGAATGCAATAGTCTGGGAGACACTCGCATGCAAAGTGCCAAGCAAGTGGCAGTTACTGCTGGACCCGAAAGCGCTCCCGAACCCAATCCCAGTACCTCCGAAACATTGATCCTTCCCTCCTGAAAGGAGCAGGTGGTGGGGTCGTGAGTGCAGAGGTTCCGATACTTGCACCAGTGGCAGCGGAAAGCGCTGTTCACGCAGGACAGACACCTGCAGAGACAGGGAGAGAAAGGAAGACCATGTCACAGCGGTTGTCGTTGGGTCACACACTCAGTAGTGCAACAGAGAAACCTATGTGGAGATGCTGATCTATACACAGAGGTGTTCCTTCATGCAGAAAAACGAATGTCGGGGACCCAACCAGCACCATTGCCTCATTTGCCTGCTCTTATTTACTTCTGCACCTCTAAATAGTTTTGCCTATTAGGAGTGGAAGCTCCTTGGGCCTGGGACTGGTGTAATTATATATCCATTGAATGCCTGGGGGGCTTTTGGGGGCTACACAAGTAAGAAATGGTAATGCAGTGTTGAGTATGACAAACTGGGCCCTCACAAGAGGGGTGAAAGGGTTCTCCGCTTGTGCTCATGCCCAAAAATATAGTTAGTCTTGAAATGACCCGCCTGTTAAATCAGCATGTAAACTCCAAGCTTTATTTTCTTATAAAATGGTAGCTTTTGGTCCTAGGTATATGCATATCAATATGGATATAGTAACATCGTCAGACCTACTCTCTCTCTGTATGTCCGTGTGCGTGCGTGTGTATGTATGTATGTATATATATATGCGTCTCTCTATATAAAACATCTTCAGGCCTTCTCTCTCTCTCTGTATATAGATATACACGTACACACAGAGTAGGTCCGAAGATGTTAGTACGTGTGTGCACGCCTGTATGTGCATGTGCACGTCCTGACTTGATTTTAAGTCTCAAGCAGATCTATAAAATAAGCCGAGTTTGAAGAAAGCGGACTCGGTTGTTGTAAAAGTTAAGAAGGTTTCATGTGAGCGGCTGCCGAGAAACCAAAAAGCTCACAACAGCAGTTGTTATTTGCAGAACTGCTTCCCCCAGGCTTGGGAGCCACTTGGTGCCCTGGGACGCATCGTGGTGATTTTCTCACCTCAGGCACTTAAAAGCAGGGATGTGCGCACCCTCCAAAGGCCCTGGCACCTTAGCGTGTACTGAGCGCATGGGGATTATGGCAGCGGCAATAGCTTAGCACCATCTAGTGGGTCCGGCAGACTGAGGTCAGCTCCGGCTCTGTCGCTCTGCTCTTCCACGTACAAGCCGGTCTCATGCATTTGTCCCCACTGCAGTGAAAGCGCTAGCTGATGTTTTGCATGGAGTTATTTAAAGAACAGCTGATCCCGAAGGAAAATCTTTGAAAAACATTTACATTACAGGCATTTTTGCTTCTTCAACATGGTTTATTTTTTCCCCTCTTTATTGTGCAATACTGGGAAGCATCTGCATGAAAACAGGCTCATTTCTTCCAAGCATTGAAGATGGCGTCATTGTAGCTGATGAATTCAGCTGCTCTGCCTGATGATTTTCTCCATCTGATGTTATAATTCTCAGGTTGTGACATCATATTCCTTCCCCTTGCAATCAATGGTAAGATCACAGATTATTGTGACCTAATGAGGGCTTTAAAGGATTGAAAGGAAACACCGATTCAGGATCTGGGCAAACACAAGAGCCCCCTCTCTGCAGTGCCAGAGTTGGGGAAGATGGGAAGGGCTGCCTGCCTCTATGCTCCTGGGCAGGTCTTGGCTTACAGTCCTCCAAGGGAAAGGGTCTGGGCTTCTTATTGTGACTGAATGGGTTTTACACCCCTTTTTGTGCTGCCTGCCAGCTGGCCCGGAAGGCAACGGCCTGTTATTTTCTCCCTTGAGTTGCAGTGACTAAAATGCATATTTAATAGCTTCCCCTTTTCATAACTCAATTGTATTTCCCTTCTTAGGCATCTGTAGTGACCTTAATAGCTAAGGAGGCTTATTCTAATCATGCAAATGCAAATCTGGGTAGGAATATCAAGCGCAGCGAGCTTATTTAATTACTCATTTATTCGACCCATTTCTATCTCCATTTTGGTTTGCAGCATTTCCCCTGCCCCTGCCTTGAACTTGGGCTTTTGCTTTCCTGCCGGGCGTTGCAAGCGCTCTCAGCGCATTTCCAGCACTGCTGGGATTACAGGCGTTCTGCGGCACTAGCCCCATGGTTCGGTTTAGCAATGCCACTCTGCTCAGACAGCATCCCCCTGTTTGCATCAGTCTCGAGCCTCCAATGTCCTCCGGCCTGCTAGGAAGCCTCAAGCAAACTCAGCGATTGGCACATTGGGTGCAGCAAGGGAGAGGTCTCTGCATCTGGGGGAGCTCTTGGGAGACTCACGAAGTAATTATCAAGGGCTGACATGAGCTGCAAATGCCATTTCCACCCTAGACCAGCTACTCGGCAGGTCTAGGGAACAGTTTCCTTTCTTGAAACATCCCCCCTCTGCACACAAAGTGCACAGAGCACCTTGCACGTACGATGTGCGCGCACAAGTGCACGGAGGCAGAATCCGGCGTACCAAATGAACTGTACCCTGGAGAAAGCAAAGCCATTCCCCACACCAGCACGCAGCCAGAGGGGCACAGCTGGCCCGCTACCCTTGCCTCTGCAGGACCTAAAGCTTGCAAAGCAAAGTAGAGAGCAAGGGGAACTCTGTCCAGGTTTCCTGACATGATATACCTCCAACCAAATGAGTAAGAATTCAGGGAAGAGAAGCCAAACTGATAACGGTACCAGAAACTTAACTCAGGAGGAGGGGGAGGAAAGCCAGCTACCTCCACAGAGCTTGGCTAAAGGACAGTGAAGCAGGGACATCACTGTCTAGCAGCATTTGAAAGGTGTTAACAGAAGCAGGGACAGGGATTGTTTTGGGAAGGGTGGAAAGGGACTGTCAGCAGAAGTAATGAGATCCATCCATCATGGGACACATATAGCCCCTATGGCTATAGTACCTCTGCTGAAATTAAAGGCAAAACACAGACTAAGTGCCAGGAAAAACCTGCGTAAGAGCCAAGTCTACTGGAGCATGGGATTTCCAAGGGTGGGAGTGGGAGCCCTGTGGCTTGGCACGTCCAAAGCTAGGCTGGACAGAGGAAGGCAGAAGGCAAAGCGGGGGCCGAGTCTGCATGGACAGCCCCACGGATCAGGCAGGGCAGGCCGGGCTAACGGGCTTTCCCAGCCCCAGCCACCGCGCTTCTGCAGCTGCCCCGCTCCTGGCAGCACCGAGCACAGGGACTCTGCCTGAGCCTGGGTTGTCCCGTGCTCTGCACTCATCTCTTTGGGTAGTTCCGGATTTGCTTGTTTGTTGCTTGGGTGAAATCTAAAAACACTTACGGAGCTGGCACGTAGACAGCTCTGCGTGTCCTGAGGGCTTTGGGTGGGGAGGGGAAGGGTCCGCGTTGCTGCAAGGCTCAGCTGCTTCCTGAGCACGGACAAGGGCACCCGGGTGCAAGCGCCTGCCCTCCCCACGGCAACTCCTGGCACCGGCCAGATGCTCCAGGAACCGCGCGGCATGAAGCTGGATGGAGCTGCCAGTGCTGTGGGCTCCTCTAGCCCAGCCTCAGGGCCAAGAGCCACAGCAAAGGTGGTACAAACTCTGTCCCTAGCAGACAAGCTGTGGTGGAAACACTGCCCCTGGCCCTGCAGCTCCAGCCCCCGCCGCTGCCCTCTTGGTACCCGGCTCCTTCCCCTTCTTTTGCAGAGCTGGGCACTGCGCTTTCCTGGCTGCTGGGGACGAAAAGGCTCCTGCGTCTACTATGGGTGCTCCGAATCGGCCTCCCCAGACGTTCCTGGGCATTTTTCTCCCTCCCTCCCCGGCCCTGCCTGCGAGAAAGGAGAGCTGTGCTCACAGTTGCAGGATCATGCAGCTTGGGGGCACCAGCAGGTTAAGCTTTTCTCAGACATCCTTTCTCTGGGAAGGCACAGCAACCTCTGTGCATGCACGCGTAGGCTGAGATCTCCCTCCCCAGACCCCAGGGATCAGACTGTCGGCATCCGGCCAGGCCTGAAAGGGCCAGAGGCCTGCGGCCAGCCAGGACCCAAGCTCCAGATCCCCGCTCATCCCCCTTCCCCGCTGGGATTCCCCTCGCACATGGTGCCTTTGCCCATCTCGGTGACACAAGAAGGGCTCCCGAGCCATTAAGTGGCACACCCAGGAGCAGCTGTGGATTCAGGCATAGGGCATGGCTTGGAAAGATCCTGGATTTGGGGAAGGGCATTGCAAAGCTCAGAGACCCCCGTTCTCCCACCTATGGAGACAAGAGGCTGTGCATTGCGTGGCTTGGCGAGACCCGGGGGGGCTGGGGAAGAGGGACGGCGGGACAGGGGCGACTTACAGCTGGTGGGCGCTGCAGTTGTAGAATTTGAACTCTGTGCTGACGAACATCTTGCCCGTCTCCTTGGATTTCAGCTGGAGCTCCAACCCAAACCAGTCTGGAGAAGGGAAGAGGAAGAGATGGGCGTCACTCCAGCACTGCTTTTCCCTCGAGGCTGACCGGCCCTTTGTGCATCCCCCTCCTGAGGGGTGTGCAGGGAATCCAGGTCCTACGGCCCCATGGGTGCGCTAGGAGCCCAGGATAGCCTGTGACCTAAGAGTCTGGTCCCCCCCGCAGCTAAAATCTTCCAGCGATGCAGAACCACAGCTCAGGCCCTCTGCACAGCCAGGTCCTAGCCCACCTCTTAGGGCCTAAGTGAAGGTAGCAGCCTAGGAGGGAACCTGCTCCACCCTGCTTGATCCCTAAAAAGGAGTTCATGCAAGAAGCAGATGGGCCTCCTCCTACTTGCTGCCGTTCGTGACTCAGTTAAAGGCTAAGGGCATGGTGTGCTGTGAAAGCAGCGGGTTCGTGTTTTCCCAGGGACTTGGGCAGGGTGGGACAGGACCACACGTAAGACCCTAAGGGCTTTCAAGGCAACCTGCCAATTTTGGTTCATGGCTGGTCAGTCGAGTCTGGTAGCAAAGCCCTAGAAAGCCTTTCTCCAGAGTCCCTCCAAATGGATTTGATGGTGAGAGGCAAAAATATCTTCTAGATCCAGCATTCAAACACCACCGCAGGTCACTGGTGAAGTCAGCCAGGCAGCCTCAGGCCGGTCCTTAAAGAGTGCTTGCTTTGAGCATAAGCTCGCAATCGATCATCGCCGTCTACCCTGAAGCGCAGCCCAGAACGGGCAGGGGCTGGGCCTCGGAGATGAGGAGCGAAGGGCATTGACAGAGCCTTTTCAAAGGATCGCCAGTGGAGGAAGCATGATTACGCCGCGCCGGCTGAGCCAGCCTGGAGCATGCTTTTATTCAGCCGCCCGGCTTCCTCCCAGGCTTTCAGCCCCTCACTTTCTCCAGCACTCCAACTGAATATAACATTTTACAAATAAGAAAATATCAGCGGGGAAGCTCAGCTGACACCTGGAAGGAGGCCAAGGGGAAAATGAGTTTTAAGCAAGTAGCATTTGGGTTACGGAGAGAGAGAAACTATGACAGTGGTGACATTAATGAAGAAACAACCCAAAGATCAGCAGCAAAAAATAGAAACCCTAGCCACCTACTCGCCGTCACTGAGCCAAGCCTCAGTGCGGCAGCCCTGACGTGTCCCCCTCCCCGACACGCTGAGCATGGCAGAAGAGGGGGCCGCCGGGCGCAGGTCTGCTCCTACAACATGGCCACCTCCAGCAGTTTTCCTGACTGCCTTTTTGCCACCCGGCATCCTCGGGGCTCCGGTCGGGTAGATACGGGCACCCAGCGAGGGCCTGCTCTGCCCGGAGCTCACCCGCACCGGCTCAGCTGAGAGCGTGCTCAGAGCCCATGCACCAGCTGCTCACCTTGGTCCACCGGGATGGCGGGGACATCTTTAGCTGCTGGCGAAACGCAGATGACTTGGCTGCCCAGCACCTGGCCTTCCACCTCCGTGAGGTTCCCGAAGAGGCAGGTGATCCCAGCCGAGAGATCGGGGGCATAGCTCACCAGCAGGCGCAGCTGGAGCAAGGAAAGCAGAGCGGGGAGAAACAACGAAGAACTAATTAGCAACCAGGATGCCCCGCATTGCCTTCACATGTGCAGCACCCACTGCCTCCCTGTGCAACAGCGGCTCCGTTAGCGTGTCAGCCCCACACGGAGAAGGAGCCGGTTTGCAAGCTAGGGTTTGATTTCTACCATAACCAGCACAGGAAGAAGCAAGAGACAAACAGGGGAGGCCCAATGCCCGTATCAATCCTTCAATAGTTTCCAGGCCACTGAAGAAGGGGTGGGAGGGGATCAGAGACCCTGCAGGGTGTGCACAACCCCTGTCTCAATGCATGTGAGAGGGAGATGCCTCGCACCCCATGTGCACAGGGCAGCAACCCAACTGCCTCCCCCCTCCACAATAGCCATGGACCTTGCTCCCCGTCCCGATGCCAAGCTGTGTGCAATAGTGCTAATGGTCCCCACCGTCCCCACTGACTGCTTCACCAGCAAGAGCTCCACCTTAGCAAGAAAACTTGCGGAGGAAAAGCGGCCCCTTGACGTGGCTCTGAAGCACGCGCGCGGCTTTGCTGTAGTTCTCCCCACGGTCAAGTTACCTCCCCAACCTGGCTGCATCAGGACCTACCGGGAGGCTGTGCTCGGACACCGAGATGCTGCTGGGCTGCACGGCGATGCTCATGCACTGAGCGATGCTGTCGGCAAATCGGTACGGCTCGTCCGCTCGCTCGCAGCTGTCCCTCGGGGAACACCTGAGACACACAGCCACACCTGCGTCGGTGCCGGGGACACCCAGTGACCCGGGCTCTGCCGGAGGGGCTGATACCAGACTGGAGTGAGGCGCGTGGGCAGCGGTGTGCAAACGGAGCACAGGGGTGGCTCGAGTGTGGCAAGAGCCGGGTGTGCCGCTGGAGCGCCACACAGAGACCCACGGACTTGCACACCAGGCCCCTAGGCTGGGCAAAATGCATTACGGGGGACTTTGAGCGGACAAGAGAGAGAGCCCAGACGCCTGATGCCGCAGCTCCCACGACTTCAGCCGAATCATTGGCACCTGTGCAAAGCTGGCCCAGTACCTCCGCCGGTCAGGCCCGTGGCGCCTCATTCCCGAGGGCAATAAATTCATTACTCAATAAAAAGCAATAAAAGGCAGTGATGGGCCAGCATCTGCATTTTAATTACCAAAAAACCCAATGGTTAATTAATCTCCTCCTGAAGCTGAAGTGCAGGAAGCTGGGCTGTCATATCCCCAGCCGGGAGACGCCGGAGTTAAGCTCGGTGTTCGCAGCAAAGCCTCCCCCGGCTCTCGGCCCACCGCTTCCTCCCCCAAAAGGCACCCTGAGGCGTGCCGCGCCGAACGGCGAGTGCTGCTGCCAGCGTGGGCTGCGCCGCGGGCTCGGCACCGGGCTCGCCCCCAAAGTCGTTACGTCGAGGACCTCTGAGCGGATCGAAACCGTGATTCAGAATGAGAGCCGCTCTCGGCATGGAAAGCGGTGGAGTGAAGAGGTCTAATCAACCCTACCACCGCCGTGTTGGAGACGGAGGGCGAGGGATGGAAACGCTCCTTCACAGCACAAAAAACCAGCCCGCGCCACTCAGGGCAGCCAGCGGCCGCTCTTACCAGCCACGGCCCAGGGACCAGCCACTGGGAGACCGAAATGCAACAAGCTCGCGGCTTTCTGCTCTGCTGTGCTTACGGCTGAGTTTGGGAGTGTGGCCTGTGTCCCACCAACGCGGCCGCTGGCGATCGGCTGCCACAAACGCGGCTCGTGCCAAGGAGAATACGGTCCCCTCACCTATAGGCTGACTTTTTTAATGGCATTAATGGACTGTCCTCAACTTTCACTCATCATTCATCCCACGTCAACAGCAAGCAATGAATGTCCTCACAGGGAAAAACCCCGTACGACAGACACCAGCCCCCGAGACCCCTACGACGTGTTTTTTAACATCCGTTTGGCTGCATTTGTGAATGTAAGCAGTCGAGTGCGATTATTTGACTTCTGCCATTAGCACCCCAGTCAGTGCAAAAGGGGACTTAACAGAAAAGGGCCTTTTATTGTTTCCTTCCTCTTTTGCCAGGGCAGGATGCAGTTGTAGGCAGAGCAATAAGTGAGCAGACACGCTGCTTGCTCCACCGAGAGTCTTAATCTTGCCATGCCAAACCTCTTCTCCATGAGGTGACAAGAGCCTGGCAAAATTGGGACTTCAAACACCGCGCAGCTAAGCGATCTTCATTACTGAGAATAAGAAAAGCCCACTGAGGTTGCCACTTTCCAAACGGCAGCTATGATACCTGGCAATTGATGCAGCTGTTCCCTTCACCCTCCCCTCCTTCCCTTTTCAGGAATATAATGGACCTAAATATGAATGCTGCCAAAGGAAAGAATTATTGAGTTTTAAGTGAATCTGTAAGATAGCTCTAAAGTGAGCTCTTGACTAGAGCCTTTATCTCATTGACTCGCTGGAACGGCTCTTTTTTATCATACTATTTATGGCAACAGCCCTAACAGAGATAAATAGGTCTGTAGACAATAACATACTTGTAAAGAGCAGCATATGGAGGAGGACTGCAGGTTTCAAATCTCGCTGGGCCGAAGAGACTCTTTAACGAATCTCCTTCCTACCTCCCAAAGAGAGGAGCTGCTGGAAGAGGAAGAGGAGTGCAATTAACTCCTTCCATCTTGATTAAAAAGCTCTAGCAAACGTAGGGCGAGCCCAGTCCAGGCTGGGATTCAAGTGCTGGGAGTTGCTGGACTTGGGGCAGGCTGCTCGTTCTTTGGGGCGTTTCCCAATGAATGCAATTCCTAATTTTTGCTTGGTGAACTGCGGGGCTTTGCAGAAGACAGTCCATTTCTCCTTTTTTTTTTCTGAGGCTTTTTGAACCTTACATTATGCCCCAGGTTCCTCAGACCCGATGGCAATGTGTTTGCACAGCGTGTGCGGGGCCCTTCTCCGCCGGCTGGTCCACCACCCCTCAGCTACCAGAGCCTACCGCTCCTGCTCGCCCACGCCAAGTACCAGCCGCTGCGCTCGGGCGCTGCAGCTCCCCGTTCGTTCCCTCCCCAGGATGTCCAGCAAGGTCATTACAAAGCCGCTGACACTTGATCGTGAGATGTATGAACTACTGCTGATCTCCCGGGCTCAGCTCCCATCTGCTGTGTTGTTACAGCCTTTGTTCTAAGTGCGGTGGCTTGTTCTGGCGTCCAAGCTATCGAGAAAAATGCAGAGCAAGAAGAGCCAACGCACAAAAAGCCAGAGGTGTCCAAGTCAGAAACTTCCAAGGGCTCTGGCTTGGATCATGTCACTTCTTTGCCAGGGAATGTTAATTCTCCATGCTTCAGAGAGACATTTATGATTCCCCACTCCTTTCTTTCCCCTGGGGCCCTCCTGATTTTGGCAGAATCTTGCACCCCGCAAGATGGAGGCAAGAAAACCTGAGCCTGGAAATACCGAAGAAGCAGAACAGCTGGTCAGTTTGCAAGCTCTGCAGGCTTTCTGTGGGCCTTGGCAGGGTCTGAGACATACTGGGGGGGTACTGGAAAGTACCGAGAATAACACCAGGTTGAGGGGGGAGCCGACAGTGAAGCTGCTTTCTGATAAACTGCAACAGGATGCCTCGCTCTCCTCCACTCCAATCTGAATTTTAGGCCTACCCCTTGCTGCTTCCATTTCCACCCCTGCGTGCTTCCCAGCACCTCCGCTGGAGACTAACCGGCATCCGTGCGGAAAAGCGTTACTTCGACTCACGTCACCCCACAGGCTCCCATCACCGCTGCACGTGTCCTGCCTCCCGGGCATGTGCGGCTGGACACATGTACCCGCGCTGCCACAGCCTTTCTCCAGTGGCCAGGTGGGTGCGCGGAGGCTTGGGTCTGCTGCAGACGAGCAGCTCCTGCTTTCAGCTCCAGAGCTCACAGGTTTAAACCTTGCAAACAACCTGGCTGCAGACACAATTAGGTTTAAGCATCTGTGTGCAAACAGTGCCAAGTACAAGGGAGCGTCCGTCCCTGATGGGGCCTCCAGATGCAACTGTGATAGAGATATGAGACAGTAGATAATACCAACCATAACGAGCTGCGGACACTTGGCTTCAAGGCTGCGGTGGGCACGGGATTTGGATCTTCCTGCTTCAGATGAGCCTGATCTGAAATACAGTGTCTGTGCCACGCGGCTCTGACTCCATCGTGCGCTCCAGCTCTCAGCGCTGTGGCTCTTCCCAAGTCCCAAGCCTTTGCTGGCTCCAGGCTGGCCGAGGAAGCTCTATGCTAAGCACCTGCCAGTTCAAGCACTTGCTGGTGTCCCTTGACCCTGCAAAACTACCCAGAAATCCTACGTGGCCAAGCCATCTGACGGGCTCCCCGGCTCTCTCTGCCGGCGCCAAGGCCACGGTATTAAAACAAAGGGTGTTTCAAGCTATCGAGGGATTTGTCTTTCCCAGCAGAGGTGGAGAGGCGGGTGGGAAAGGCAGTTCGGACCAAGACTCACGGTTAGTTTTCATCGTTTCCCAACTGGCTCACGTACCCGCTGCCCAACCTGTGCTTTCCTTAGAAGAGCTCTTTCTTTCTCTCCATGTCAGACGTCCCGGCCCCCCGCCCCCATGCGTGTTCCTCCTTTATCAATCCTCCATGAATGCAGCGTGAACGGCACATCTTGACCCGCGACCTCCCCGCCGAACGCAGCAGCAGCTGGTCCATCTGGCAGGAGCGAGATGTAAAAATTAGAGGCGAGAGATGACAAATGAAATACAAGTGCTCCGGCGTTGGGGGCCTCCCCACAATGATGACAGTGGCTTCGCGAACAGCAAGATAAACTCCATTATTTACAGCTGAAGACAAGGGCTGAAACCCCCCCCGAAAGATCATTGCACCGAGCGGGCGGGGGGAAGGCCGAGCGGTTCCCAGGCAGGGTGGAGAGGTGCCGGGCAGGGAAAACGTGGCACAGCCTCCTGCGTGCCGCAGGCCAACTTGAGATCCTTAGCTCAATGCAGGGTCTGGCTCTCCTGGGCTCCCAGCTGCGCTCAGCCCTTTATCTTGCCTGCACGTGTGCAGCGTTCCCTCGCGCGAGCGCCCCTGCTCTTCGCTACCAGTCTCTGCGTCTGACGGGGTGAAAGAAGAGGCCTGGGAACCGGGATTCCTCACGTCTTCTCCGCCCCCACCTCTGCCCCGGTGCGTGACCCAGGGAAAAAATGTCGTCACGGTTATTAGAGCAGCACCTGCATCCCCACGGTGCAAGGCGCTGCACGTGCACGGAGCAGGACAGACGTTCAGTGACGTGGCAGGCAAAGGGTGGGAGAAAGGACGTCTCTTTGTCCCTGGATGCAAAGCTTTTCTCTCTGCAATGTGCGGCTGCTAATCTTTCCCTGCCTCCCCCGTGAGCTGTGAAACTTAATTCATTAGGGTTATTACGGTGCTCAGTGGGCCTTGGCGGGAAGGTACCACAGGAGCGCCAGGGATTCTTGTGACTGCGTGTGCAAACCCACGCACGTGTGCACGTGCGGGCCCTGGGCCGGCTGCTTGTTCCAGCCAAGCTCGGTGGTAAATCGCCCTGTCTAGGCTGACCGCTGACCGGTCACACCAGGGCTTTTTCCCCTGGCTTTTCAGATCCCTGTAAAACAGATCCTCCTTAGCCATGGGGGTAGTCTGCCGATGCCCCCTCGGCGTCCTTAACGCCACCAGCCTTATGGACACCAGGGCACACTGCTGGACCGAGGCTCACCAGAGCAACTGGCAGGTCCTAAGCTATTGCAGACGACGGACGGTTTCACCGAGCATTGGGCGGGCGAGTCTTCAAGGTAAAAGCAAGGAGGACAAAGGCAAGGGACCACCCCGCGCCCCCAGTGTCGAACCGTGGCATCTCTCACCCGCACGGCACAGGTGCAGGATAGCAGACAAGCCAGCCCTGGGACGGTTTCTCTCCATAAAGCTCCCCCGGCTCCAGCCAGGACGGCTGGAAATGCAGCAAACTGCAGGGAAGTTAGGTCCGAAACCACACCGGTCCCTGATCCAGTCCAGATTTTGCATCCGAGCCTTTATTCCTCTCTTCCTTCTGGCCCTCCTAACACCTGCTGCTTCGGCATGTGGCCAAGAGCGATTGTGTGGGCCCCCGAACTCCGTGCCTCTGCCTCCGCCCTGATTTCCATGCAGTTAATGGCAGCGCTTTGCTGGCTGGCACGGGGCCGAAGGGCTTTCGATTCCTTTCCATCGGTGCCCTCTCGAGTCCTCCCCCCGCCGACTCCAAGTGCCGGGTTCCCCTTCCGCTTTAGGAAGCAATCGTTATTGTGGCATAAGGAGAGCGGCCCCTCCTGAATTCAGGCCGTTTCCTGAAGCTCCCCGGAAAAGAAAAAAACCCCCACAACTTCACTCCTTTGTGCCCGCGGACGTGAGTTAGGGCTCAGCCCAGCGCAGAGCCCCCTCGGTTTCCTTGCTTCGCTGGATTTCAGCCAGCGACAGAAGAGCGGGGCATGCCGTTTCCAGCGATTTCAGAGCGGGATTTAAACGGTCTCGCCCGGGCCTCTGCTAGGGACCCGTTGTGCAGCGCCCTCCCGGCCGAAACCTCTGGTAAACAGCTGGACCTAGCTGAAACGAGTCAGTTCACGTGGATTCAAGCCGCTGACGCGGGCTTTGGGTTGGATTTATTCCACCTTGCCCACCTGCAGTGGCACCTTGTCTTTTCTTGTCCTTTTTAAGCCAGGGGTTTCCTATGGCATTCGTCCGGCAGGACAGGGAATGCCTGCGCGGGAAAGCAAGAGCCGGGGTGGGAGCGGTATTGTTATCTTTCCAACTAATACCAAGTGGAGGCAGGGGGATTTGGGAGGTTTTCAGGGATGCTCTGGGGGGGAAGCCACCAGCTCCCGAGGGACTTACGTGTGGTGAAGAGTGCACCAGCCGCAGTGAGGGTCTCCGGAGCTCAGACATTCCCCGCAGGTTGTGTACTGCTCGCACGACTCGACCGGGACTCTGGACACCTGGAAAGAAAGCAAAACACCCACCTTCAATCCCTTCTCACTCCTCTTGTCTGCACACTAAATGGGCAAGGGAAAAAGCGGCCACTGGCCTCCCTGCCAACAACCTTTATTTGCAAAGCCATTCACAAACTCCAGTTTAAGACTCGCAAATCCCTGCATGGTTGGACATCGAAAGAAACCCCCCCCCCTCTATTTTAGAAACTGAGGCACCAAGACGTTAAACGATTCGGCTGAGGGCGCGCAGCAAGAGCTGAGTACAGGACCCAGTCCTGTGCTTTATCCCGCTTCAGAAATGGCCTCTGAGCTGCCTTTCTCACCAGAAAGGTCCCAGAAAGAGAGCAAAATCCAGATTAATGGCAACTGCATTTCACACAGGTTGGGGCAAAGTGTCTTTGAGGGTGGAGAGAAAGAGATCTGCTGCAAAGCGAAGGCATGGCCGTGTCTGCGGGAAGGAGAGTCCGTGCTCTCTGGCCTCCGTCCTGCTCTTCTCAGAGTCCACCCAAACAGTTCACGTTTGCCCTCCTTGTGCCCCCCGGCTACTGCAGCACAGGTTTTGAATGGGATGGGATAATCCTCGGCCTCTCGCTAACATCTGCAACGACACATGGTGGAGACAGAGTTGATCAGCTCTCCGGCTTCCAGGCTTGGGTAGGGAGCTGCTGGATCAGGAATTATTGCATTGCACTGAAAATTGGCCAACTATATCACAGTGGTCTTCACCTCCCATAGCAATGCTGGCGAGGGGAACGGGAGAGATGAGTTTGTGCCCATTGGCCAGATCTACAGTGGTAATCCTAGGCACCAAGCGGGATGAAGCTGCTCCGTATGTCTCACGGGGGCCTGTAAAACAGAATAAATGTCCCAGCATGGGTGGGCTGACATGAGTTTCCCAGGGGAGGAGCAGACCCTGGGGACCCGTTCAGTACAGACCTTGCAATACTGAGCAGGACATGCTAAAATAACAGAAGTTGCAATGCTATTTCCTGCTACCAATGACAGGCTTCGTCAGATAAGGGACTGAAAGTTTCCTAAATCGGATATCGGGGTTGCTTGGCTTGCTAGGGTGGGTAAACCTAGAGTCACCGGTACAGCGGAGACAGGAAAATGAGGAACAGGTCACAAAAAATCAGGAGGAACCTGAGCACTGGGTGGTCACTGCTTGCAGATGCAACGAGATCTCAAGTGGTTTGTCATCGTTAAAGGCTCCTATAGCATGGTTACAAGGTGAAGGCTTTAATCTCAGTGTCACTGTCAGACTCCAGTCAGGTTAGTTCACTTTAACTTTTCAAATCCCTTCCCTGAAGCTTCAGTAGGAGTCGGTGTTTTGTTGCACTTCCTGTCCTCAACCCACCATATGATATCGGTGCTCTTTTTTGCACACTTATCATGTACCGTCCCCAGAAGGCCTTGCATTTCAGTTGTGGACTCAACGCCACAAGATGCCAGTGAGGCCAAGACCGTGGCAGGAACGAGCATGAGAAATGGTCATGACATGGGGGACAACATGTGATCTGAAACAACCAGTTCACGTGTGCTCCTGGACATAATCCAGCCCCCATACTAATAGCTGGGGTCAGAAGGAGACACTCACTGAGGTCAGGTTATCTGCCCACCCTTAGCTGCTTTATACCCTCCCCTGAGGCATCTGGAGCTGTCCTCAGCTGGAGGAAGGCTCTAGTTCTAGATGAAGCACTGCTCTAATCCTACATAATAATTCTCATGTTCCCATCAAGCACGGCTAGCCCATTGATTCAAAGGGCATAGACCCATTAGAATGCACTTTAAAATCCCTTGAGATGAAAGGTGATGTGCACATATTTTTATTACTGTATAATTTAACAATTGCTATTACCTATCAGGGCATATCTTAGCATCAGTGATGCAGACAGACCACTTACAGCAAATATGACATAGAGCCAGGACTGCATGCCTCACAGGCCTCGCGACGGTGGTGGTCAGGACTCAGCCTGTGCAGACAGACTATACAGCCGTCTGGGATAAGCCCTTCAGAGCTAGTCTGGGTTGCACTGGTGCAATGTCTGTGCTAGTGCATCATCACAGGCTCTCGATAGCAGCCAAGAGGCAGGGTCCTAGTCCAAGCAGCAGTTCCCCAAACCACTTCCCACATTTCAGATGGTCCAAGATGGGATGCAAGTGACTGGCACCCAAAAGCTGCTCTTGAACTTGTTGCTTTTGAGCTTGGACTTGTGAGATGTACTCGAGCAGGTCAGTCCTCCAAAGCAAATCCACCACATGTAATGCATAAGCTTTTATCTGAGTCGGGAAGCTGAATTATAACCTAGCGATGGTCACTCCTCCCAAGCAGAGATCCTATCTTACCAAAACATTGCCAGTCCTTCTTTTCCAGGATAAGACCAGAGGCCACGGTGCGCTGTACTATAGCACCTAATCCCTTGCTGCAGGTGACATCCTGTGCTATTCTTCTCCCTGTCCCTGGAGGTGAGGCTTTGAAGGCACAGTTAGTTATTTCTAGACAGAGGAATGGCTTTTGGGTGCTATATGTGATGGCTTGATCTTTCCCTTGTGTGCACTTTATGGCAGTCACTGAGCCAAGGTGTTTTTCGCCAGTGCAATCTAATGGAAAATCCTCAATTGGAAGCATTTTGTGCTGATTTGTAAAGGTGTAAAAGAGGAAACGAGATGCAGAGCAGCGCAGAGCCAAGTCCCATGTGCCTGACTCTCTCTTGTATTCCAGTGTTACCCCGAGGTAATTGCTGATGGATTTAATGGAGTACAGAGCCAGCCAGACAGAGGTGCATCAGGCCCTGGGAGTCCACGGACATCAGGTCCCCCCAGTGAGGATTTTTAATGCGTGTAAATGCCAGGGCTTTCCATTACCCAAAGGGAAAAATTCACATGAGAAACAAACAAGACCGCAAACAGCAGCAACTAAACTCAACTTAAAAAAGAAAACCCCTAAACTACTTGGCTCCGTATCTAGAGCTGCAATAAGAAATTCCAGGGAGAAGAAGCCCCGAAGGTAGAGATGAAAGTGAGCAGAAAAAGCAGCCTTTAAGTTCAAAAAAGAAAAAGGAAGAAGAGGAGAGGAAAGAATAATAATAATAATAATAATAAAGCCCTGCCTGCCCAAGTAGGGCTGTAGAGATGTGCGATTCCTGGTCCAGGTCACCTCTCCCGTGGCACTGCGCCGTCTGCCGCGGTCTGGCGTGTCCGCCGCCCCAGCCAATGGGCGCCCCTCCGCCCCGCTGTGCAAGCAGAGCCCGCGTGCAGAGAAAACTAGAGCCAAGCGCGCAGCTCCTTCCCCTGGGTCGCCGGCCCCTTGTGAGTGATGTCTGCAACTGGCTGGAAATTCAAACAACTGTCTGCATTGCACTCGCTCTGTCCGTCAAAACAGCGCCCAGCGCTCAGCAGCTGGGCACCGGGGGCCTGAAAGGAAGCTGTGTCTCTCTCAACAAAGGCCACTTTCATGCCAAGTGCTGTTGATATAGTGAGAACCCAGTTCCTCTCTGAACATGAAACCAATAGGGCTGCTATTCTTCTTGTTTCCTGGGCCCTACTTAACAGCTTTCAAAAAAATTGTGTGTGTGTGTGTTGTGCTGTGTTTGCGTGTGTGTATCCGCGCATGTGTGTGTGTATATCTGAGCGGGGCCAAAAGACTAGAGGGTATTTTCAGTTCAAGAAGCCTGGTATAAGCTAGTGGGATGACCTTGGAGGCCTCTGGGTCACACTCAGGGGTGAGTTAAGCAGGGGTAGATGGTCCACACTAAGCGTGCGGTCACCAAGCTATATGCGAATGGCACTCATGCAGCATTTTAGCACCGTACATGTATTTACAGTGCCAACTTGGCACAGCAGGGCCAAGGTTTTGTGGTGTTTCTGCATCCTACTGCTCCTACAAGCACCCCCAAGCACGCCCGACAGCTACACAGAATTCCCAACTCAGCCATGGCCAAGTTCAACTCATTGTAGGAAGGGCCTGTACATATGCTGCCTATCGAGGTCTGGTTAAGACCACCAGAACCATAAATGCCTTAAAATATGCACATTTTAAAGGTACAACACACTATCCTTGTGGCATATGGAAAGCCCGGTGAGAATTCCCGATAAATCAATGCACGCTGGCTGTCAGCGGAGGGGTTTAAGCAAGCTGGGTTTCTTTTCAGTGTCGCAAGTGTGTGAGGGAGGGGAAAGGAACTTTTAAACCCAACAGAAAGGCCCAGAAAGCTAAGCATTTCTATCCCAAAGCTGGAATCCTTCTTCCCACTCCCGGCCCTGGCTCCTGGGTAGGATACCTGTCCCCGCAACCATCCAAGTTTCCCAATGGCGACATGGGAGCTAAAGTGAAGGCAAGCGAAGAGCCCGTCGGGCACTGGGCGGTGCGAGGAGGAGCGGAGTTGGCCCCGTGACGAGACTCCTGCTCCCCGTGCCGGGGCGCGTGCGAGCGCCTGGGAAGGTGGACGGCTGGGCAGCTCCGCGAGCTGGTCCTGGAGCCGCTGAACATTGTCCTCCAAATCCCTGCCAGCCATTGCCGTGGCCGCTGGTTGACATCATGTAGGGTGCTTAATGAGGGTGCTGGTCACAGGACCCCGGGCAAGGCGCCGGGGAGGGTGCGTTTGCTTTTGCTTGGCGTGCATCCGAGCCTGCTGCAGCAAGCGCCTGCGAGAGGCGAATCAGGCATTACGACGCCGTGGGTTTGAAACGATAAAATGCTTTGCATTTTTTGCCTTTCATCTGAGGACCTCGAACCACTTTACAGGCATCGGATGCGGTCTCACAACCCTGCAGGGGGGCTGCGAGCCCTGGCACCTGCTGGGCCCAGCCACTACAAAGTAATCGTTCCTGTGGGCTTGTGCGGGTTCCCGTTAGACCAGGCTACCGAGCTGTGCCTGGAGGAGGGGTACGCTTCCCTCTTGGCGAGGCTTTTATCCCCGAACTCCTCCCTCTGCAACAAAGAGGACGCAGCTACCCCCTTTCTGCTCTCTCCCACGCCAACGGGGAGGGACTCTCTCTAAGAGCCCCCATGTGAAATCAATGGGCATCCAGCTAATGCTAGTCCCATTTGGGAGTCCAGGAATCAATCTATACTTTTCACGTGAAATAAGAAGCAGGTGGGAATGGTTTGTTACTCATCAGTATTGGCAGAAGTCATGGGCAACTGGCCAGCGCACGGGAGGATTGGGGTTCAGGAAACCACGCTACTGGGGCTCTACCCATCACGTTGCAGACTGCAAACTCGCTCCAATGTGCGTTAGTGCCCGTGGAAAGTATTAATTGACGTCAGTGGGAATTGGATGGGATCCTAATCTCATTCAGATATATTCTCCGCGCTGGCCCCTTCCATGAGCTGCAACGTAAAGATTTATAGGACCCACTTCTATGAATCTACAATGCATTTACATGCAGTTTAATCTCCTTTTCATGTTTGTGAAGTGCTGCATGCTCTTCGGGTGCTCTATAAATAACAAACACCAATAACAATACTTACAAGTAATTTATATGGTGAATTTGGACTCTCTTTCTGCTCGTAAAACACCCGCAAGTAAACGAGAACTTCAGCAAACATGTTTGTTACTCAAAATTATTTGATAATTCTTTTAAATTTATGTGTCTGTTTTGCACAGTTCATGGATTCGCAGATCTTGAGGTGTTTAGGCCAAAAGAGACCATTTAATCATCCAAGCCTGCCTGCTTGCCTAAGATGGACCAAAGAATTGTATCCGGTCATCCCTGGAATTAGCAAGTTGTTTTCTGCAAACTATTTAGCTTATGAATTAGGCATACTTTGAATACCTGTCTCAGTGCTGGGTAGACATGGAGGATGTCTTGAGGTCCCTCACAATCCTATATTTTTATGACTGCTCAATTAAGTCCTCCTTTTGCACCAGTTCCCTGAGCGCAGGAGTGGAGAGACAATCTGGAGTGGATCTACCATTCATTTTCCTGAAGCATTAGGGAACTAGGCTGCAACGTTTGCTCTCTGCAAAGGTGCAGGCCAGGAAACTTCAATCGCTAACACATCCATAGAAATGTGCACAAGAAGAAAGCAAAAGGAGTGTGAGCACAGGCGACGTGAAGCCATTTAAAGCAGAGGAACATGTTAGCAATATTGGCTCAGGTCTCACCAGACTAATACAGGAGCCACCACTCCTGCAGCAAGATCTCCAAATACCCTCACAACTCTTGCGCACGGGAATCACAACATCCACCTTTGCTGGAAAAGCCCTGAAAGACCCCCTCTGCTCCCATTCCTGGCGGGCACTGTCATACGTCCTGACGCGCTCTCCTTCGAGACACCGAGGGAGGAACAACTCCAATTCTCCTGCTCCTTCTGGGGGCCGGGTAGAACAACTCATTTGTGTTTTAATTGTTTTCAAACTGTTCTCTGCCAGCCTAATTATCCTTACGAGACCAAGGCGTTTGTGCGTGTGAAATGACGCACTGGGGGAGAAGGGAAATTAAGGAGCGTCGTGTTTCAGACACGCGGCTGTCTGCGGGTCAAGGGAGGAACCACGTGGATCAGGAAACAAAGGGAGGACGAGACCAGGGAGCAAAAAACAAAAGAAACAAGGAAAAAATGAAATTCAGAAAACAACCGTTAGATGCAAAATGCTGCGGTGGAAGGACAGCAACCCCTGAAAGCGCAGCCACAAGCAGGCCAGGAGAGGAAGGTTTGATTTCTGAGCCTGCTCTTGTTTCTCCAGCTACCAGAGCCGCGAAGCAACGTCTCGAAGGGAGTTCATCTTCCCCCTCTTTCTGCCAGCAGCAGCGATCTCACAAAACAATAAAATAAAATAAGAGGAAGGGGCAAGATGCAGAAGCCATGATTAAAGCTCAAATGAAAAGCACGCAGAAAAGGAGGGGGGCATAGAAAGGAAGAAAGGAAAGGAGACGAGAAAAAGCGCAAGAGAGAAAAGCAGAAGGAAAGGGATGGGTGACCGGTTTTGGGGGGAAAGAGGGGTGCGTGCAAGCTGTTCTTCTCCATGGCTGGGGCAGAGGGGCGGGGGCGCGGGCATCAAAGGACCAGCGCCGGCAGATTTTACGGCCACTGGTGGCACGAGCAAGGAGTGAAGCGTGTTTCTACCTGTAACCAGAGACGGCAGAACTAACCGTGCCCAGAGCCGTTTGCTCCGCATGGCGACAAAGAGCCGGACCGCCCCGAACCTGTCCGCAGCACGGCCCCGGGAGGAGGAGAGGGAGGGCGACGGGGAAGACGACTCCTCTCCTTCGAGCCTTCAGCCACCTTCAGTTGACACAGCCGAGTTTTTCACTTCCCTAATTATGAACCTACTTCCCGATAATTAAATGATGAAGTCTCATTGCTGCTTTCCTTGACTGGGTGACCTGTACTGTTATTTTTTTTTTGCAAAAATCAATGAGAGTCTTTGCAAAGCCCCTTAAATTTCACCTGTGCACGTACACGAGGTGTCACAGCTGGCAACCAGGACCGTAAAAACGCGGGTAGGCGTCTGGGTCCAAAGAGATGCAAAACCAAATAAATAAAGGCAAAAGTTTCCACATTTTGCGCCTGCTACGGACCTGACCCCTGCGACCGAGAGCCAGCCCACGGGGCGGCCCGGCAGCATGGCGCGCTGCCTGGAGACCCATCGGGGGTAGTGGAGTTCAAACAGAAAATCTATTTTTAATGACTTTGGGGAGTGCTGTGGAGATGCGGAGTAATTCACTGTAATTAAAGCTATCTATCACTCAGTGAGCAGGAGCTGAAAGTTGATGAACTTTACAATGAGGTTTTTTTTTTTCCCCCTCTTCTTCATTCATAAAAACACGGCCGTGCGCTCCAGCAGGAATCATAAAAGAAATAATAAAAAAAAGAAAGGGGGAAGAGCTCATCCGTTCCAGCTGTTAATTCTTCAGGATGCCAGCGTGCAAAGCGGGCGGGAAGGAGGAACAAACCATGTTTTGCTCAGGTGTGGAAAAAAGTCCGACTAACTTTCTCTCCAGTCGTTTTTCCTGCTGCCTCCCTGTCCTAAGAGAAGAGACAAGTAGGTGCGACCAAACACCGAGTCTCTCCATGGTCAGCCTGAGCAGAAGATTGGGGCTGAGAAGGACATGATACTGCTAGAGATGGGCCAGAAGGAAAACCGGGGGTCCAGTCATCCCCAAGCTCTGCAAAACATCTGGCCAGGGACTGAATGCTGTGGTTTAGGCTTGGTTTGAATGAAGAACCCAAGTATATGTAAAACTGATCGCCGGCAGCGGAGCACTCGTCGTACCCAGGCACCGTGGAGGGAGAAGCCGCTATTCTGCAATGCAGCGGGTAAGGCAAGGATTTGGAGGAGAGCAAGAAAGAAGCCCCTGGGTTGGATCAGAGGAGAGATTTCCTGGGGATGGCGGCCCATTAGATGCCCAAGGCAGCAGCACTCGGGCCACTGAACACGGACAACACGCTCAAGTCTGTTGTCAGGCACAACCTTGCTGGGAGATGCATTAAATATGCTCCCTTCCCTCATTTCCATTGCTGTGAAGGCCAGCACACTCCTGCCAGGGAGCGCTTGCTGACTTGAAAAAAGGCGTCTGTGTGCGCGTGCATCTCAATGCAGAGGAAAGCAAAGGATCAGTAATGGTCACGACTACTCACCGATGGGCTGTCTCAGTCTTGCACTGTCACGTCACTCCTGGGCTCTCTTTTAGGGTTTATCAAAGTCCCACGTGCCCTGCTTTATCTGCACCTCCCAGCAGCTGCTCCAGTCCCGCTTTGAGCGTTAGCGAGTGAGAGCAGGCTGGGCTCTGGAGCAGTTTTCACTGTCCCGGGAAGGTATGTCCTGACGGGAGACTTGAGGAACCAGGGAGATCGCAGCACGAGAAACATCGCCAGACGAACCTAGTGTTTGGTGGATTTTCCTACGACGGCGCTATGGATGGAGCCGAGAACGGGGGACGATGCAGAGGCAAAAGGACTTTTTACGCAGAGAGCTCAGAAGAAACCCCCAGCACAACACACCTCTCCAGGTAAAGCACCGATTGCTCCAGTTCTTCAGGCAAAGACTCTCAAGCCACTAGTATGGAGCTGGGGAAAGAAAAACCGGGGAGACCATGCCAAGTCGCTGCAAAGAACAAGCTATGCTCGGTCCTGGCACCTGGGCATGTGTGCCAAGGTCTTCACGAACTACGTGGCTATTTTTAATCCAGCTGTTACAAAAGGGATGAGATGTAAAGCGAGCTCCCCAGTGGGGGGATGAGCTCACAAGGAGGATCCCGCTCTCCGCAGCACACCAAATCCCTCCTGGAGGGCTCCCACCCCAGCAGCCCCGCTGCTTGCTCGCTTTTGCGCAGCCCAGTGCAACGTGAAGCTTGCTTGGCGGCCAAAATCTGCCAGAAATTTTCCAGAAGCGGCACTGCAGAGCCACTCCTCGTGCCCCATCGCACCAGCCCTCGCTGCAAAGCCGGGGAGTGTGGCCTGCCTTGGCCGAGGAAGCAGCACGGAGCAGTCCAGCGCCTGGGGCATGCCTTTCTCCGGCTTATGAAGCCTTCTCTCATCGGACCAAGGCAGGACTGGGGCTGGGAGCAGACTCCTTGCCACGGTAGACAAGTGGCTTCCTGTGGTTTACCACAATTCAAGTTAATCATCTAGTCTGCACGAGGCGTCCAGGGTGCAGATCGTATTCCCGCTCCCAGGGAGAGCGTGTGACCGCGTAAACCCGGAGGAGGAGACACGAGGGCTCGTGTGCAGCAAGAGCAGCGGGCTCCATCCATTCGATCCGTCGGTTCCACCTCTACCCCAGCGAGCGAGGCTGAGGCTCCCACGCTTCAGGAGGCAGGATGCGGTACGTGAAAAGACGTCGCCTGCCCGGTGCTGGCGCACACTTCCAGCCGCCCGTGGTTGAAGGGAGGCAGCTACAGAGCTCTGCCGCAGTGGATCCGACTGGCAGGTCCTCAGAGGGGTGTCCTGCCTCCTGCCTTGCAGATTTGGCTTCGTTAGGTCTCTCTCGTTAAGCCTGGCACTGCAGTATGGCCTCTCCATGCTTGCAAATGAACACGTTACCTGTGCCAGAGCCACTGTTAAACTAACGCAGGGGGTGTCTGCAGTGCAAGCTGTCCTGCCAGGACAGCCCGGATCTGCCGGTTTTGCTCGGTCTTTGCACTGCTGTCTGTCCGGACAGGGTGAGTATCTGACAGTAGGGAGAAAACTTCCCTCCTGCCTTGGATCTGCCAGTGCTTCCTCTATAAGCCCCATCCCTGTGAAGGCGTCATGTCCTGGGTCCCTTGCCGTCACTCGCATACCCAAAGGGGAGCCCAGAGCAAGAGCTGGAGCATGCACTTGAGGGTGTGCTGGAAAGGGGCCTGGAGGCATCTGTGCATCTCTGCAGACTGCAGGAGGGGCGCAGCACAGGTGTGCACATTACCTGCACCTCCCAAGTGTCGCTGCGATGCCCAGAGCCAGCCAGCTATTCATGCATGTGTACACAGGATGGTAGGAAAACAGATGTTCACACATTGGTGGAATCAGCAAATGCAGCAAAAATCACCCCCTCCTGTATGGTAACGTCAACTGAGACCAGAAAACACGTGCAATGCTCACATTTCCTGTCTGCAGACACAGTCCTCCCACAGAGGCTGCTCCAAGCCCCGTTACAGCGCCTCGGCTCTGCCCGCGGTCTTGTGTTTGAGGCGCCCCGTGTGAACGCTCACACATTTTCACACCACAAATGAAGCCCGGTGCTGGGCTCACCGCTACGCCATCCGACATGTCATCAGAAAGGCCAGCTTCTCAGGTGGCGGTAAGCGGCACAGGTTGGTTTTGTGCCGCTTGGTGCCAGCGTACAGCAGCGCTGTTGGAAGGGTTTGGTTGAGGTAGAGACGTGAGGCTGGGTGGGAAGTCCTTTCTCTCTGACCCCCTCCCTGAAACGCCAGGGAACCGAACTCGACTGCACCCCTCAAAACGCCCCGGTGCTTTCTTTTCCCAAATGGTTTTCTTCTTCCACTGGCGCAACCTTGCGACGGCTGGAGACCACACACCCAGAGACGGCAACCCTGCCAATAACGCACTTCCTTTGTGTGACACTGATTAGTCCTCAAGCCTCCGGGGAACTAATTAATAAGGATAAAAGGGGGGCAGCTTTCCAAAATTTCCTGGCTGAGGTGGGGATCAGCCCAACAGCGTCAACTTTGATCTCGGACCGTTCGGTGGCCTTTGCGTTCGCGGCTTTGCCTTGCCGCCCTGTAACTCACAACGTACACCCCACAGTCATTTAAAAGTTGTAAGAGGAGCTTAGAAAATTAATTAAGGAGAATAATTACCAAGCGCGCATTTTTCTCCCTTCTATTTTTGTGTGGAAGTGGCAAAAAATAGAATTTTGAATAATATTGGAGTTATAACCGATGTAATTAGGTGTTCAGTGAGCACTTACAATTGAGCCACGCTTATTAAAATTACTGTTTTAATCAGAACATTGCCGGAGAATCGTTAGGAGCACAATGGTTTGATTCCCGGGAACGCTAATTAAACCTGGACTCCTTGCCACCCAGGGGATCCACCTGAGTTTCATCCGACTCAGCCGTATACTACAGGTAATCCATTAGCCTCTCCGGGTCTTTTGGGAGGAAGCATCCGTGCTGCAGTGCAGCGACCTCACCAGACCTTCCTGATTGTATCACAGGCAGAGGAAGTCAAACGATGCACCAGGAAAAGTCGCTGTCAAAGGCTGTGAAACGCAGGGGTAGGGGGAAGGAGCGTCCCCGCAGCGGGGAAGATCCCAGCCTCTTCCCTCCGCTGGGATTTGGTATCAAAGCTCCAGCCCCGGTGTTCGCTTCTGCGTGGAGCGCCGCCGCTTTGCTCAGACTGCACGGGTCACCTCGGGGCAAAGACATTTCTGACCGCCGTTTCCTACAAGGGACAGTCTCAGCCTGCCTTGTAGCGACTTGAATTCTTCCATGTGATGTTTTTTTGCCGTGGCTTTTGGCATGGAAAGACTAGGTTTCTCTTCATCCTGTCCTCCAATGCTCCCGGTTGGCTGGAGGCGGTGGCTACAGGCTTCCTAGGGCTGAATTTGGTGGGGGCAAGAACTGCAGCCCTCTGTCTGTCCGGAGGCATGTGGGTAGCACGGCCCTCTGGCTGCCCTGCTCAAGGAGGGACCCGCACTTCAGCTCGACTGGGTATTTTGCTCCTACATTACACCAGCGTGTATGCCACCTGCACTGCTTGTACCACCATAGCTGCCCCGGTGGATTACCCCAGGTGTAGGAGAGAAGTGCAAGGCTCTCACCTTTGCTCCAAAGCAGGATGAGAAGGGTCCTCGCCCATTCACACAAGCGCTCAAACCACCGAGCTGTTGTGAGCTGAGTCCATCCCTCCCCTTCCAGCCTCGTAGGTTAGAGCACGTTCTTTGTGCCTGGGGGAGGCAGCACCAGGGGCTCCTTTTTTGCCCCGTGAATGCAAGAAACAGCCTCACAAGATAGAAGTGTGCATCCTGGGGAGCCTATGGGTGGTGCGTGCACGTGGGATGGGGCGAGTCACTCTCCCTGTTTCTCAGCCCCAAACTGTAGGCTGGGATAACAGCACCCCCCTACCTCACCAGGGGGTTGTAAGGATAAGGTGCCGATGTCGAGGCACGAAGGCAGAGGGGACAGGTAAGCACCCGAGAGAGAGCGAGAGCCCACCTGGAAATAACCAGAGGTCTGGGTAACGAATGGAGACAACTTTGAACCCAAGGGACTGATTCCCCCCCGTGTTAAGCCCCTTTCAGCTGCTCTGGCACTATAGAGGGGTATAAATACACTCTCATGGAGAGGTCTCCACATCCATGAGATGCTTCCGAGTTGAAATTAGGCACTTAAATCCACACTGGAAGAGCAAAATCCAAATGGCCAGCTCTCTGGGAGGGGCGCAGCGTGAGCACCTGCAGTGCCTCTGGACTTCATCCCCTCCTTGGTTGCGCTGCTGTGGGTATCGCTGCTCTTAGAAACCATATGGTAAGCAGCAGGGGCCCCGTCCCCCAGATCACCTACCACTCCCGAGTCCAGAGAAGTTGTTAAAAAGGATTAGGGCAGGCTAAGATTAAACAGAGGAGTTTAAAATGACAAACAGACTCCTAAATGGGATTAGAGTCTTAATGAAAACAGTAATGAATGAACGGGGCATACAAATATTACCCATAAATATCAGACAGATAGATTAGATCCCTGGGTACTGCATTTCAAAACTACATAAAATGACTTCAATTACTCAACATCAATAAATAACAAGGCAATATTTAATGTTAAAACAGATGCCCTCCTACCACCCCCTCCCGCTTAAAGCTGCTTTTCTTGACTTGGATGCTGCTTCCCAGGGGGGAACAGATTATTCAGACACTAAAACAACCGTCACGACTCCAAAGACAGCACCCCCCCCAAACAACCAGGACTCAGCGTGTGCCTGTGCATTTATGCATGCATGTCTGTGAACTCACACGCACGTATATAGATCGATAGACTGATATATCTCATTTTCTATTATATATAGAGATCTATATCAAAATGCTCTATCAGCATGCCTTTGGACATATATATAGATATAGATGTCTCTATAGGTATAGAGCTATCTACATCCCTATATCTCTATATATGTCCAAAGGCATGCTGGTAGAGCATTTTGTTATCAACCCCCTTGCTTGAGCCTCCCCATTCCTGCAATATTGCCCAGCTATCACGGCCAGGTCCCTTCAAGTTTGACACGTCCAGCATCCGCTCCCCTTCTGTCTGTGCGTGCCCATCGTTAGACCTGCTCAGATTCTTCCAGTCGCTTATTCTGCGTGGGGTTAACCCTGTGAGAAACCAGCTGTCCTGAGCAGGAAGCTGGGCAGGTCTCTCCTGGGCATCTGTCGGCACTAAAGGATTAATGATGAGGGTGGCATGGGTAATGGCAGTATCAACAGCGGCTCCTGCCAAGCGGAGGATGAACCCTGCACTGCGTCACGGCCACAAGCCCCTGCGGGATGTCTGCCAGCCATCTGTTTGCTGGACCACACCAGAGCCTGAGACGGCAGGATTATTCACGTGCTTCGTTGTCGGAAAAGCTGCAAAGGATGGTTTCCAGGTCTGCTGCCTCGGCTTTGGGGATCTTAGCTGGCTTCAGTTAGTCCAAGTGACTTCTACGCATGGTTAGGGACCTCTTGACCTCAGGTCCGTTGGCTGGTACACAGAGTTAGCATCAGCATCTCTTATGTGCTATTTTGGGTAGTGGGAAGGCGAACAAAGAAATCATATAAAATGAGGGCTGGCAGGGACCTCAGGAGGTCGCATCTAATCCATCCCCCTGCTCCAAGCAGGATCATCCCCAGCTACATCACCCCAGCTGAGGCTTTGTCTAGCCGGGCCGGGTCTTGAAAACCTACGTGGATGGGGATCCCACCACTTCTCCGGGTAGCCAGGGGACAGCGAATTCCTTGAAGGTGCAAAATGAACGCGTGGCAGACGTGGGGAAGACTCCCAGGTCGTTGCTCCCAGCCATTTGCCACTCAGCTTAACTAAATGTAAGTAAACCTGCTCATTTTCCTCCCCGCCAGGATGAATCCCCTTGGGAAAATGCACAGCGCTGGCTGAAAGGAATTTCTGGTTATTTCATCTGAATCGCAGCTGCCCTCTGGGGATTCATTAAGTGAGGGGAGGGGGGGACGTAGACACTGGGCTAATACAAATTAACTTTCCAGAAAGGCAACACAGCTCTTCTTCTACTTTCCCATCGTGAAACAATGGCCGAAGCAGCCAAGTACAAAGAGAAGAAGCGTGTGCAGACTTAGTCCTGCGGCTCCGCGGACGGGTGACCTTTCCCATACTGTACCTGTATAAATCTTACATAATGAAATAAAAAAAAAATTAATGAATAAATGAAGGTTAAATCACTTCCCACGGCAGATTTATACCGAGAGCAAGGTCCGTGCGGGCAGCCAGCTGGGTTAGCACAATAGGCCTATCGCATTCCTTTCCCAAATACTAGGGCGACCCCCGAGGAGCCGATCGCTAGGTGGGGGAGAGGAGCCCTTGCAACCAGGGGCAACTTTCTACAGGAGAGACCTTATTTGCCTGAGGTTTATTTTAAACGCGCAATTAAGGGTTTCGGCACGGCTGATGGGCCCGCCAGTCACAACACAGAGGTTTTGGCCCGTCCGACCTTCCCTCGCCGCCTGCCCCGCAGGGTTCGACTGCAGTTCTCGACACCACCAAGTCAGCATTTTAAACTCTCTCTTCCTCTTCCCGGCACGCCACAAAGCAAACAGGACTGCTTGTGGTTTGGACGCGCCCCTGGGAACCGAGAGCAGCGGTAACCACAGGCCTCCCATTCGCCTAAATAAAAGCAGAAGCAGCTGCCGTAGCCGTGGAAGATTGGGCAGGGAGTTTAGTTGTCCACCAGCTGATAGCCGTTCAGGTTAGAGGATTGCTACCTGCCTTTCTTCAACGTACGGTGCTGCCTTCGAAAGCACTCAGCCTGAGATGTGCAAAGAGCTGACGCAGACCAGGCTTCTAGGAGAGGCGCAGCGATGAGACAGTGGGCAC
>JAGPOW010003356.1:7901563-7915979 GCA_030014935.1 Caiman crocodilus | reverse complement strand
GAAAGCCCGAACGAGAGCAGCTGCGGCAAGCGAGTTTCTCTGCGGGAGAGTCGGCAAGGGTTGGGGCTAATAGTCCTGCCCCCATGCGTAACCTCCCCTCCCTCGCTCGGAGAGCCTCTAATTACCAGGCAAGAGGAGAAGGGGCGACCTGCCGAGCGGGGCCAGCCTGCCCTCCGAGCTCTGCCGTCTCCGATCCGATCGATCGCGGCCTGCTGGGTTGAAGGAAGGCATTTTCCTAAGGTAGAGCCGAGGATACCGGCTCCCTCCCCTTCCAGCTCGCACGCTGAGCACGCTAATCACGCGTGAGCTGGCTCCGGGAGACAAGGACACGCTGGCAGAAGCCCTTCTTCCAAAAGAGACTAGCTTGGGAAGGCCATAAATAAATAATGCCGGTAATGAAAGGAGGCCTGCGCCGCTAAGATGGTGTGGAGGAAGCAGACAGATGACTCTATTTCTGATGCACCGGCAGCCTGACAATTGGCAAATGAACCTCCGCAGTTATCTGTTTCCCCTCTTTATTCTTCTCTCATAAAACTGGCAGGAACAGGGGTAGGAAAGAGACGCAGGCGGCAGCTGAGTTGAGCATGAAAAATGAGCAGCATATGCACGCGAGGCAGCCGGAGCATGGAGCCTGCCGCGGAGAGAGGGCCCCCGGCAGCTCTCCGCACGCTCCCTGAGTATCTCCAGGAATCCTCCGCAGACTGCCTTTCTTCCCTGTCCCATCCCGCTCCCCAAATGTTGACCCCCGCTCTGCCTTGCTGCTGCAGGCGCCCCGGAGAAGCCGGCATCGTTATCGGGGACTCGATGCTGGGCAAGGCGCAGACCCCCGGGGCGGGCGTGCGCGGGGCTATTACCCAATCCTGGGCTGAGACCGGGGCCCCGTTCTGAGCGCCCGTGCACGCGGACGCATAACGTCGAAAAGCTGGCAGCCCGAGGTAGGTAAACCCTCCTCGCCGCTATAGGACAGATGGGAAACAAAAGCTCTCGGAGGTTAAATGACCTGCTCAGGACCACGCTGGGAGTAAATGTCCAGCTCGGAAAGGTCTCGCAGCTCTGCAGTGCTTTAAGCTATAAGATCCCCCACCTTTACCCCCCGACTCCTACTACAGACCCAGCACAGGGCCAGAGTGCTTGGCTTCCCGCCACGGCTGGCGAGCACCGAGACAAAGATGCCGCACGTTGTGTAGACCCCTCGCTCAGACGCCGACGGAGGAAGTGCCCTGCCACCCACCGCGAAAGGGATCTCACGTGCCTCGACGGCCGTGGGAGAGCAGGGTGGGGAACCCTGCATCTGCCTCTCCAGAACAGACCAGCAAGCTGTGCTGGGCAACACTGCGGGCTTTGTTTCCCGGCCTGGCGCATCCCCTGGTATCAATGGCACTGAAAAGGTTTGACTGGCTTCTTCCGTTTGTTTGCTTGGCGCACACCAGAGTCATTTAAATAACCCAGCCTCCGCACTGCCCTGTGCACCTCGCTTGTGCCTGCCGGGGTTATGCCCTCTCTGCAATGCCCACAGCTCGGGAGCGTTGGGAAAGGACAGCTTCCCCGCTCTGTAGCTCCCTGGGTTTCTGGTCACCTCCCTCCCTGCTTGCAACCACGGCATTTTGGCATGGCAAATCCTCTGATCTGACAAGATGACGGGCTCGAATACTGTGGGAAGGGAGCCGCGGGCAGTGCGAGGTGGGAGCCAGCTCTTGTCCCTTTGAGTCATTATGCAAGCAATGCAGCAGGAGAAGAGCTAACGGGCTCCACGGTCCCCACAGGGCCACGTCCATGATCAGCACATTTAAGTCCTGACCAGCTCACAGGCCTCAAAGCCAGAAGGGACCACCTTATAATCACCCAGTCTGCCCAACGCCAGCCATGCGGTTGATGCTTTTTTGTGGCCGCTGCAGTTCCTATGAGCGTGGATGTTAATTCCTCAGCGTGCAAGTGTAGGGAAGTGAAGTAGGTTCGTATTGCTCCGGCTGGCTGGAGGTGCTGCTGAGCGCTGCTCTGCTACCCTGCATTTCCAAGGAACACGAGGCAGGGCTCCTGCGCTGAGTTTGTAAACCGGCTTTGGGTATTTGCAGGAGAGGAAGCAGTGCAAAAATCCAGGCAGACACCGGCAGACCTGTCGAGCGACTCAAGACGCGACAGCACCTTTTGTTACAACCGCGAGTGTACATTTAAATCCCCTATGTTTCAGGGATGTATTTGGTAGCCCTGTTGGTATGAGGCAAAAAGAAATGCAAAAATCTGGAACTCCTGGTTCAGAGATGATGCGTGTTACAGGCCATGGTAGCGCATGGCGAGCCAGGTTACAACAGCACGATGGAGACGAGCATTACAGCATGACGAAGCCCCTTTGAAAACACCTTGGGAGAAGTCTCGTTGGGACACTGTTCTGAGGAGAAGCAAGGACAAAGGGCATCCACGACAAAAGGACCTGGTCCAGCAAACGGGCACCGTTGAAGCATTTGGTGCATGCACCTGACTTGCGTCCTGAGCTAACGCAGGAACCCGCATATAGCCACAGAGAAGGACTTTGTTAGTGTAGATCCACGTGCACGTGCACACACGCACGCACAGGCAGAGTCACTTACCACACCTGTGCCCTGAGAGCCACCATAACATCATCTTACGTGTCAGGACAAAGACAACGTGTTTGGAGCAAAGGCTAAGTTGCTCTCAGCAAAAAAAAAAGTGAGGGCAAGACCTGCACGTGTTAGCCGAAGGTTAAAAACACTGCGTACGTTGCTAAAACAAGCATGCCTTGTCCTTACTACATGTTCACCCTGGGACAACTCATGCACATTATTTGCCCTGGAGTTTAAAAAAGATGGATGGAAAGGCCAGGCTGCAGGAGAACAACGAAGGAACTGCAAGAAATTGTTTTTTCCACTTCTACTTTTCGCTGTCTTACTATTTAAACCCCTTCCCCAGGCTTTGCTTCAGTCTAGACCGGATCTAGACTGGGGGTTGGACCAGATGGTCTTTTCCAACCCTAATTCTGTAGGATTAGACCATGCCCCCACGCTTCCAGCTTCTTTACACTTCAGAGAAGTGCTGTCATCTTTGTTTGTTCCCTTCATTTTCTTGCTGTAAATGAAAGCAAGCGGCTGCACGCTTCACCCGGGAGGCGGCTGCAGGATGCAAGGCAGGAGGGCTACCCGCTTCCTAGATTCCCATCCACCCGGGCTGAGGCAGAGGGGACTGCCCCGAGATGAGGCACGAAAGACAGGGTGGTTCACAGGGAAGGGGACTACCTTCAGGCTCTGGAGATCAAGGCCGTGGGCAAGTCTCTGTCTCGCTGCCTCTAAGATCCCTAGCTGGTAAATGGGGATAAAAGCACCCCCTCACTTCGGAGAGGTAATAACTGGGAGGTGCTTTGACAGTATGGAAATGGGAGACATATATATTGGAGATAGACGGCCTGGGAAAAGCTGGAACCTGTGGCACATAAACTTTTATCAAGGATATTCTCAGTGCAAGAGAAAATACGACACGCAGGGAAACGTCCGTGAAGGTGTTCATCAGCAAAATCAACGGGGCAAGGCAGAGGCGGTGGGGCAGCATGAGCGGGGCTCGGGGCAGCAGAGCTCTGCTGCAAAACCCAAGTCGTCCCAGGAGCAGGCGGGGGCAAGAAAAGTCCGGCAAAAAACACTTGCAGCTTGGCTGCGGCATAACCCCAGTCTGCTTTCTTGGCAAAAAGTGCCGGAAAGCACTGGCTGCTGTACTGTCTCCAAGGTTATTCTGACTCGGAGAAAGCAGCCGTGTGCCCAGCCCCTCCATACACAGCGCTAGCTGTGCAGCACACACCATTAATTAGTTATTTCATTACAGAGACTGGCTGGAATTAAAGCCAGAAACAAAGAGCTTTCTAAGATTCAGATCAAACTGCTCCGTCCTTTGTGAGCTGCAAGGACATATGGAGCGGCTGCATACTTAGCCGGCAGTTACAAGTGAGCTCGTCGTTAATAAAGCAACAAGAAACGTTTTAACAGTGACGACACTTTTCACACCTGCACCACGCTATGTCCGAGGAGCCCGAAGCCGTTTCCCGCCCCATAAATAGACCCGTGGGTCCTTTCTGCGCTTCAGTTTAATTTAAATTTTGTATAAAATTAATGAAAATGAGCAAACTTTTAGAATTAAATTGCTTGCTTATAGCCTGGACATTGGGGATCGGACTAAGGTCCCATCAAGTCTGTCGATTCAGCAAGCCTAAAGGCTCCCGGGAGGCGGGTAAATGTTACTTCTGTTTTGCTCGGGGGGGGACGGTGACAGAGAAATGGTAAGTGACTTGGCTAAGGTCACACAATTAATCGGTGACGGAGCCAGGGGGGGAACCCAGCAGCTCTGATGCCGAACGCTGCTCGGCGTCACTAGGCTCCAGTGCTGCCTCTCCGTGCCCAAGGGCTGGCAGGGGGACCTGCGGCCCCAGCGCTGCCCATTGGCTTCGCCCCTGCGGGAAGCTTGCAGGCTCAAATACTTGTTGTTTTCTTACTTTACGTGGCTTTGGGGAGTCTGGGGCCATCTCGGCGTCTGCAGCTTTGCTGGGAAATCCCAGTCCAATGCGCTGCTTTGATTGCAAGTGCAGGGCAAAAGGAGAGCACCTTTAAGGGAGAAGCAGGCTGGCAGCTGTGAGGCTGGGGGAAGAAAACTGCTGGTATGGACTCGCTAACCTTCGGTATCTCCCCTCCAGTCCTTTTACAGAGTGCCATCAATTCAAGTCCTAAGCTAGACCCAGATAATACAGACTTATCTCTCATCGTATCTATGAGCTGGGCTCCTCTCTTGATTAACGCTAGGCTGGGGTTCACTAGGCCCTTTGTCCTTCTCCGACTGGCTCTGTCTTGGCGGTGTGTCCACCCACCTCTTGGCTACCACCTTGCTGATTGCTCTCTGGGGTATTAGCTGTAGAGCTTGCTAGCGCCCACTTCGCTGGCAATAGAGGATTTTGCTTTGTTTGCATAGTTTGAAATCCATCCGTGGAAAACAGGACTGGAGTAGGAAAAAGGCTTCGATTCTTACGCAGGGGTCATAAGCCCCCCCCCCCCGCTTGTCTGCTGTGGCATCACACAAGGGCAGTGTCCAGGTGTGCGGTCTCTGGCGCCGATCCCACCAGATGCTGGGGGATTGGCAGTGAGCACCAGGGGAAGGCAGGGAGCAGTGCCCGTAGTTTCACAAATGGTGCAAAGCCAGCGCATGGGTACGTTGCACGGCTGGAAGTGGAACTGAGGAGAGGCAGAGCACAGGTGGTCATTAGATGCCCAGGGATTTATTGCAAGAGTGGGGATATTCATCCCGGCATATCTGCTAAGGTCCTGATTCAGGAAAGCATCCCTCTGCTAGACAGCATTTAAACACATACTGCAGTCCCTTTGAAATCAATGAAACAGAAGCATATGATTATGTGAGCACATGGTTAGGCATGCCCTGGAATGAAGTCCTAAGTTAGACCTAGATAATTGCATTCAGTCTCCCTACATTCCCCGTGGAGACTTAATTAGATCCAATACTGTTCTTCAGCTTCTGGCTTTGCCTGTTGAACAGTGTTCTATCTCTGCAAGCTTTTCCTTTCAAATGTGTTCAGTGCTGTACAGCCCGAGTACAATTATTCTGTTGTGTGAACTGAACAGCTGCTACGGTCCAGCCCAGAAGTGGCTGCATTTCCGCAGGCGTGCAACAACCCTTCTGTGCAGCGCGTAGCTGTCCTGACATAAAGGGTGCAAAATAAAGACTTCCTATTACGTGGTGGGTATGAGACAAACCCCTGCAGAGATTAAGTCGTGATGGTGCTAATGATAACGTGGCTCCACTTAACTGCCAAATCTATTTTATTTTTCCATCCAACACGGCTTGCGGGAGGGCTTCTCTGAGTGCCCACGTCGAACCAAGTTGGGAGGTAAGGCGAACTTTACAACTATTTCTTTGAAAAGTTTTTAACCAGCTAGGAGCTCCCTGAGGTTTCTTCAACATAAAATAAAATTAAACGATTCCCTCCTCTTCCCCCCGGACCTATATAGGAACCTCCTGGTTGCTAGCAAAGCTCTATACATGATTTACTGGTGGAAGAAAAAATTATATGAGCAGTCTAATAGCAAGAGAGTGAAGGCCTTTAAATGTCTGCCCGCTGGCTGGGCTTCTGCCTTCACCCAGCGAGCAGATGTGCTGCCATTAAATACCTTTCAAGGAGCAGAAATGAAAGCTTCAGGGATGGTTTCCTAGTGCCCCTGTCACCCATGACCAGGGGTAGCTCCAAGACCCATCCGCCAGCCACAAACTCCCCTCTTTTTCTTGCGATGCCAGGAAAGTGTGTGGGGGAGCAGGTTGTCAGCTGTGCTAGCAGCGAGGGAACATGGGGTGGGCGTCTGCACCAGCAGTGTGACAGTCGCACAAACTTACTCCAAACAGCAACGGGAGAAGCCGGAGTTTCTTTATGCCAAAATCCGTAGGAAGTGTGCGCTTGCCTTGTCGTCTTGCCCCCGTGTCTGCTGCTGTCATTCCTCCCAACACATCTCAAATCTATCGGCTGAACTCATTGCTAGGATAGGACTCCACTCATTTCAAGATTCATGTGCCTGGAAGGCATCGGGCCCCGCATCTTTGTATTTTACCCACGCGTCTAGTAATCAGCAGCGGAAATAATTTGCTGTTTGGCTGCTCTGATGTTGCCATCTTTTGTGCAAATCAACATGGCAAAGACATCAGGCTCTCAAAGTCCGATTGAAGAATAATTGGAAATCCAAAGTGGCACTAAATGTTGTTTTCGAAATAAAATGCCTTCAATTACAGAACACGCAACTGTAAAGCATTAAGAAAGATTCGTTAGCATTTAAAAGCTGTATTAAAAACCTTCTGAGCCTTCATTATATGCACAGGATCCCTTACATTTCTCGGGACAGACACGAAATAAAGGGAATGGAAATCGTGCCACAGCCCGTGCCATCCTCACAAGGGTCTGGAGCTTGCCTCGGAGCCGCAGCACGCAGCCTTGGTTCTGGCAGTCTGATTCTCCTTCCATATTTTCCCTCCTTGTATGACTGGCAAACATAGCCAGTTTTAGCTCCACTAACCACCTTCTGCTATGTCTGCAAATGTCTAGAATTTGTATTCACATACAGCGAGTCTCCCGTATAAAAAAATACGACAGCATTACATAGTAACGGCCCCAAATGCTTCAGTAACTCAACTGTAAGCTCCTCCATTGGACAACGCTATAGCCATTTCTTTTTATAGGTCCTGCCTAAGTGTTCAAGTGCAAGGGCAGCTTTAGAGGTGCGGACTGCCTTTGTAGCGCTGCGGGTTTGGCCAGATCCTTGTTTCCAGGGGCAGTGAATCACCAACAAACCTAGAGGAGGAGAGGTATGGGGAACCCTGAGCAAACCCCAGACCAGGGTAGGGGCAGGTAGGAAGGGAAGACTCGTGCCTATGCATTAACTCAGAAAAAGGAGGAGAGGAGGCAGGGAAATAAAAAACCCAGCCCTGAATTGATCAATAGCTTGCTTTTCCAGGTCTGCAAAGATGTATTATATCCGTGAATGAAAGATACGGGGTAGAGTAAAGCTTCGCTTCTGGCCTTTCGGCTCAGATCGAGTGTAGGGGGCATCCGAATCCCAAGACCTCCGGACGCGGGCCTGCACGTAGGATGCCTGCCAATGGATTTGGGAGTATCCGTAGCCCCGGGGCGATAGGTCTGGGATGGAGGATGCTTGCTGGTTGTAACGCCACACAAATGATCAAGTTCTGCCTGCTCAGTCGATACGATTTGGAACTGATTTGGCTGATGTGACCTGGAACGTTAAATCTATCCATCGATAAAATATACGGTACAAAGTAAGGTCTAAGAAGCTGCTCAGCAGGTGTGTTGGTGGTGGCATTGCTAGATACTGTGACAAAAGGCTCACTGACCTGCTCCACCATCTGCACAAGCAAGCCGCAGTGCTCTGATCTGCTGATTAGGAATGATATTAATAAAATCGACAGCGCGACGGACGCACACACAGCAAACACCCCAGCGGTCTCCAACCAGAAAAGGGCAGCAACAGGCCTCTATTTCCCACTGCAGGAGCGAGTAAGCCAGTGCTTAGCTGCAAGTGGGGCCGAAGGGACCTGATCCTATGGCGGCCAAAGGCTCATCCGAGACAGAGAAGGGAAGACGAGAGGCAGTGCTCGAGGATGCTGGCCTTCACCTGGGCTCCCAAGGGCTCTGGGGCTTCAAGTGCACGCATATTGCAATGCCAAGTGTGGAGATGGCATACACTCTCCACGTCTGTCTATGTACTCGATGATCTCTTCATTTTATTTGATCTTATTAAAATCAGACGTTGCTATTACTAGTTTTTTAAAGAGGAATAAACATCTTCCGACTCCCGACTGCTCAGGAGCACGCGCAACGCATTACTGACCGGAGGCTGCTCTCAGACGACAGCGACGGCATAAATAAAGGCACGCGGCGGAGGTGAGAAGAGAGCAGCCCACGCAACTGAAGATGGATATAGCCCAGACTCTGTTATAAGGCTGAGGGCCGGGAAGCCAAATCCGTCTCTCCCAGGGTTTCATTAGAGGGGAATGGCTTTCTAACGAGATTTACACAATCTAGCCAGGAGCCTACACATTTCGCTGTGCACCCAGAGACAATAACAACAGGAAGCTAAAGAGATGCCTTCTCTCTCTCTCTGGTCGCCCATAATTCCCGCCTGTTACATTGCCGCCATCGGTATGATTACCCAGAGTGCAAAACAAAATAAAGCCTGCCCTTGTCTACCATTAAGGATCCAATTTCGACTGACCCAAGCCAGGAAAATTTATAGTTATGGGTAGCACACTGGCTTTAATTCAGCCCATTAAGAAAGGATGTGAAATCTCCAGCTGGGATCCAAATGACACGCTCACCTTTCCTCCTTGCATTGGTAGAGGACCCACAACACAGCCGAACTGGGTGGCTGACGCTTTAACAGCCCCCCCCGGCACAGCAGGGCCCCTACGGCAGGGTGGGACGGGGGAAACTGGGGTGCCCTCGGTGCCGTTGCGCTGCACCCCTGTAGAGCCGCACGAAGCTGCTATGCCAAGCACGGACTGAAGTGCTTTGCTGTATCACGGATTACAGTGTGGCTGCTCTGGGATGCCGGCATCATCTGCTGAAGCTAAACTATGTAGTGAATCAAAGCTACATCCCCTGCCACCCAGGGATGCTTTCCATCAGTGAAAATACCTCCCCCGTAGCCCACGGTAAGTTCTGTTTTTTGCAGTTCAGCCCATCTCCTTGCTACCAGCGGGGTCCTGCACATTGCAAGCAAAGGCCCCAACTGGAGAAACGAAAGCTGTCTCTGGCGGGCTCCTCTTTGCAGTCGGAGGAAGGATGCTTCTGGCTCTGGTCCATCACTGCCTGCTATTCCTCTGTGGTCAGCTCTTTTGAAAAGGCAGGATTTCAAGCTAATTCTTTCGTGGGCAGGAATGTCTGCCGGCTCAAACGCAGGCCCAGGCGCACGGGGAGGATGGCTTTTTTTCTTTTTAACCTCCCTCCTGTACAAAAATATTTATCAGCAAGTTCCTAGGAGGATATTAATAGCACCCAGCACAGTTGCCTGCCTGTGAGTCACCCCTCGCGGGCCTGGGAAAAGCTTGCAGCGGTAGCTTGGGGAAAAGGAACGCGGCGCTCATTAAGTCTCTTGCTAAATGCTGCAGATCGGATCATCAGAGGGGCTGAGGATGGAGCGGCCCATCTCATGGGGCCTCTTCCACTTCATCGAGCGGTGCATTTACAACTTGCTAGGCATGCTGGGGACCCCAGTTCCCTGGGCAGCCGGGGGGAGACTAGCAGGATGCAGCAGTGTGGCTCCGGGTCGCTGCTGCTGTCATCACCCCACTGCTAGCGTAACTGTCAGCGAGGGGCAGCTTTAAGGAAACGGTTTATTTTGGCTGTGTGATGTTATAGTCCTAACTTCATGCAGGAGTTGGGCCACATGATCCCTCCTGACCCCACGAGTCCTAGATCCCTCCTGTTAGCATTAAGGGAGGGATCTGTGGCAAGGCTGAGGAGCGCCCGTCTTGGATCGGGGCACCAAGTGCTGCTGTGCTGAGAGCAAACATGCAGTCCCACCCCCGGCAGTCTTTAACTTTATAACGGGCCCAGAGCTCAAACAAGACACGCTATGAAAGCCCAGGAAAGATGCAGCCAGATCCGAATGTAAACAGCTGCCAATGCCTGCATCCCTTCTGACCCTGGCTTCTGTCCTGGGGTCCACGCGTAGCTCTTGAACTCGCACCATCTATGGCTTGCAACTCCAAATGCTTCTTTTAATTCAATTATTTCCCAAAGCATCTTGGAGCATCTCAGAAACCTAATTTGGTCTCCTCCAGATCCCTCACTGCCATGCATGACAGAGCAGCAGGCACCCATCCCGCCCATGCGATGCGCTAATAATGCAAGTCACTTGAGCCTTCTGAAGACTTCCCTCGATTTCCATTTGAAGGGAACGTGAATACTAATTAAACAGACAGGGGGCACAGAGCAGATAAATACGTGTTGCAAGAGAAACTAGAGAGACAAACTTGGAAGACGAGCCAGAAAGAGAGAAGACCTGTCATTGTCTCTGGCGGCAGGACTTCACGGGAGAGCGTGTCGTCTTTAGATATTCACACAGACCAAGCCAGCCACCGAGGCTGCATGTGTGTGTGTGTGGAAGGGGGTGTGCAACATGGGGGAGCTTTGCGTGTGCATGTCTTCAAAGTGCTTCCAAGTCTGCTACCCTCTTCCCCGCCGGGCTGGCCTGGTATCAGGGATATGTTATGAAATGATATTTTGCTCTTGACAAATACAGTGCGGCATTTACGTGTCGGTTCCCAGCGCACTCCGAGATGTGTGTAGTGGCTCCTCCACGGCTAAGTGCCCCAATAAATTCCCCTTTGGGCTGACAGTTCTCAGCGCACCAAGATAATCATAATCCGAGGCATTATCTTTCCCCCGCTCTCCCTGAGATTTGAAGAAATCACCCATTTCCGTCAAACAAAGAGAAGCGAGTAATCACACCAGGAAGATTGGATTTTAGATGGAGGCCCTGCCCAATTACACGGCCCTTCACGAGCACAGCACATTCGCACCTCCTGGCTATTAATGGCAGGGGCCGTGTGCAGGTTTGCGCCGGGCGCAGAACGTGCTGTCAGGTTCTGCCGGCAGTCGCGGCGAGGCCAGTTTATCTCGCTGCTCTGCACAGAGCTGCGGAAAGGCTGTCTCGGGAATATAACCGAGGGCACGGCCGGCGCACTAGGGTCTGGCTTTTCGAAAACCTCGGCACGGCGGAGGGGTTGGTTTCTCCACATCAAAACCAGAGGGAGTTTGAATCCAAGCCCCAGCAGAAACTAAAGGATGTCGGAAGAAGAAAAAGTCTAATTCGGACCCAAATAAGAACCCGAATGTTGTTAGTGTGCAACCATTTAACTTGGCATAGAGATTTGCACGTGGCTCATTAGGGTGGCCGGCCTGGGTCAGTCGTGCCCGAGAACATGCTGCTGGCAACGGCCAGGTCCAGATGTTGCACAGGCAAGTGAACAACCCCCTGTAGTGCAAGTGTACCTGGCCAGCTGTGCTACGCGCTATTCCCTCCACGCCACCTTCCTGCTTGCTCCCATCTGCTACGTGACTACATTTGTTAACTTGGAAACGGGGGGCGGGGAGGAAGAGAAAAAGACTTTATTGAAGATGTATCAGCTCATTTGTAAGCTGATGGTGCTGAGGAATATTTAAACTACTGCAAAGGAAGCTGGGGGTCGCGGGTGGGGGTGAGTCTTTTTCCTTAAAGATTGCATTTTCTGCTCAAAGCAAGTGCTAGCAAAAGCTATGCTTGGGGATACAGACAGAGCCCCTTTCTGGAAGCCCGCGTGACATGGAGCTTGGGACACGCCAGAGAAGAGGGAATGATTTCAAAGTGATCGTGCGCATCGGGATGACTTGTTCATGAACAATTACATTTATTACCTCACCACCTTTCTGAAGGCTAAGAATACATGGCTCTGCATCGTGGGAGGCCGTGACCGCTGGACGAATCTATCCTGCAGTACCAGCCCCGACGGTCTCCCTCACCTTCTCACCCCAGCTCTCCGTGCAGTGAATTTTGATGAAAGGAGGAATATTTAGGAAACCTGAGGTCACTTCCTACGGATGCCCCAGACTGCACGTGCGACCTTGGGGGAGCTGCAATGTTACTCCGTGCCTCAGGTCCCTACCCATGCAATGAGGACTCCTCTTCACCGCATCGGGGCGCAGCGATCCGGAGATGTCCGGATCCTGTGGGGACAGAGACGGCAGTGCCGGCTGAAGGAGGACCGTGCCTCTCTCCCAACAGAAAGCAAGGACTAGGAAAAAGAGGAGAAAACTTGCTGTGCAAGAGCACGAAGAGGGAGAAGATTTCCCAGGGGGATTTTTTTTTAGCCTGGTTACACTTGCAGTCTCTCTCAGGCTTCCCCAGGCTCAACTGGTACGGCCCTGGCATGTTGTTTCTCCCCACTTGCTTTTAAACGTGCCTGGGGACCAAGAATAGAGTCTGTGGGCTGCCCCAGTTCCCTGCTTTCGACAGAGGAGCCCAGCCGGAGCGGATGCCAGACCTGCCAGTCTCCAGGCAGGCTTACAGATGGTAGGCTCAGGACGGGGGAGAGCCCTCCAGACGCAGGCACTGATTCCAGGCCTGCAAACTGCTGCAAGGTTTGCAAGCAGGAGAAGTCAAGGCAGTAGACTGGGAGCTGGGTTCAGGTCCCGGCTCAGACGCAGACCTACTAGGTGCCCATAGGCAAGTCCCTGAATCTGAGGTCTTGCTCTGACAAGTAAAGACGCTAAAGCCAAAGAGCGAGCACGTCTGGGTCTGGGCTAGGAAAGCAGCCCACGGCCCCGTGTGAGCACACCCTGCCGCCCCAACCGAGGCAGATACGCTCAGCAACGTGGCCTTGCAGACACACGTGTGCCAGCGCTGCACAGACGGGAAGGCGTGCAGCTGCACCCCATGCCTGGAAAGCTGGCACGTATGCGGGCAGAGCCGTGCACCGAGAGGTGAAGCGACCAGAACATGGAGCCACGTGAAGAGTCCCCCGTTCCCACGCATCCTGCCGTGCTCCTTGCACACCCGTGGCTACTAGTGCAAGACAGAGGAGAGGGGAACACCAACCCACACGGCGGGGATGCGGCTGTGACCGCGGGCAGTCCCGGGGGACCCCGACCTGTCCTCCCTGCTCTGGCGAATGCGATGCTCCCGCTCAGGCGACGCGCTCCCAAACCTGGCAGCCCGAGAGCCTCAGACGTAGCGCTGGGCACTGCCGATCCTGGCACGGTGCCTTTCCCCCTCCCCTGCTCTCTCCAGCCTCAAGGTGGAGAGGGGAAGCCAAAATGTTTAGTCTGCCTGGCACATTCCTGAATGTCTAAAATAAACAGCAGATTATTAATGGAGCTGCTTGTCCTCATCAGCGTCGCCCGGAGATGCCAAACTTATCAAATGGCTCCCGAAGAATGCCAGAGACGCTGCGGGGTCAGGGCTCGAGCGAGTCTGGTGGGAGCATGTTCTTCTCCCGAAAAGACCCCGACGCGGGGCTGCACCGCGTCGCTCCCCCGGCTCGAGGGGCTCTCAATGCCAAAGGCTCGGATCGTGCGAGGGCTACGATGGATCACACCAAAAAAACCCTTTCCCCTTTTCTGTATCTGTACTTGTCTGCAATGTGCTCTAAAGCTAGGGCTAGATGGGAAGAAAAGCAGGAGAGGGAGGAGGGATTTCAGGAACCGTTTTCTTCTGGTTTCCAACCAACATTAAGTTTCCATGCAGCCCTCGTTACAACCCTCCTGCCTGGGGCGCTCCTCATTCTGCCTGGGCTCTGCACAAAGTTTTTCCTGCTTTTCAAGATTTCTAGCAATTATTATTCGTTGATATGACGATAGCACCTCAGGGCTGCAGCTGGGAGTGTGGCCCCGTGGGTTAGACGCTGCCCGGATGCTAGAGCGAGACAACCCCTGCCCAACAGCTCGTAATCAGAATTGGTGGGAGCTTAGGCTTTCTCTTATTTTGCATTCCAGTTGCACGGCTGGCACCGTTAACGCCCAAATACGCGCCACTTACAAGGCATGAAGCGCCGCTCGATCGTGACAGCGAACCTCACTCCAGTTCAAACCCGGAAGAGTCGCTTGGGACAGAGCTGGGTCTGCGGCACAGGGCAGACGTGCAAGTTGGACACATGCTGCAGCGATGGTTTGGCGTGGAAACACGAACAGAGAAGCAGGCCCACCCCCGCGGGAGAGCGCAGCGTCCCCGAGGGTGTTTCACCCCCTCAACATGTCGTCCTGTAGGAAGGCCGTAGGGTTGGCCAGGCGATTTTATCCACCGATTTTGCTTGGGAATGGGGCGGGAAGTCAGCCCGGGCTCTCCAGTCCTTCCTCGTTTCGGGACTCCTGCAG
>JAGPOW010003356.1:7878057-7891031 GCA_030014935.1 Caiman crocodilus | reverse complement strand
GAAGATCTCTTTACCACCCGTGCCAGCGGCCGGGATGGCAGGCAGGGGATTTCCATGCCCACAGATGTGCAAGTGCCACCGTGCCCGTTAGCGGATAAGAGGTGACCTCAATGCACAATGCTCCAGTGACATCCGGACCTCTTCGTACGACTCCCCTGCTCTCCCCTCCTCATCGCCCTCAAGCCACCGGCCTTATTAATCTGTATTATGCAGTCACGAGTGAGAGCCACTAAAAGGCTTAACCGAGTCAGTGAACCCCGGAGCCTGGCTTAGTGGTTGGGACCCCTTGTGTTTTCCATCTCTGAGAGGGATGTCGCGGACTGGATGCCTTCCCGTTGAGGTCCTGGATTATTTACACTGCGTTGGCTGCCTCAAGCAACAGACTCCAGTGGACTGCAGGCCATAAATTTCCATCATAATCATTTTGGTTTTGCTTTGTACAGTGTGGTCCCTCTTTGCAGAGGGGCAGTTTATCATGCTTATAAACAGGTTCAGAAGAAGGGCCGGGCAGACAGTAAATAGTGAGGAAGCCAGGAAACGCTGATGCAGGCAGGGAGGCAATGACTCAGTCGCTGACTCTCTCTTTCTGCATCCCCACTTGAAATCTCACTTTGGGCCGGAGCGAGTTAATAATCACGCCTCACAACTGGCTCACGAGTTTTAACAGTCTCACACTAGTCTTTTGCGAAGGGAAACAGTCTCCAAGAAACTGCTGCCTGCTTTGTCACAACACAACCAGCTGCTCCTCTTCGGTGGGCTACCGAGGAAGAGAGAGCAATCCTGGCAGACCGTGAGCTCCGGGGGAGAGGCAAGTCAAGAGTGACGTACATTCGCAAAGCTTGGGGACGGCAGCGCACCTCGACCAAGGTATTCACACGATCCCCCAGCATGGATGCCGTCTCCAGCACAACAGCACTGGGAAATGGGAAAGTGCCACCTCTGCTTTCGAAATGGGGACCCGAGGTACAGACTAAGTGCCCTGCTCAGGATCGCATAGGAAGTTTGTGGTAGAGGCAAGAATAGAAACCAGGTCTCCTATTAGTGCCCTGTTCACTAGCATGTCTGCAGGAGGGTGCGTGTAAATGCACGTCCAAGACTGGAAAGCAGGAGTGGCTTCTGGTCAAGACTCGTGAAGCTCAAGGGAACAGCAGCTGGGAACACGATGGGTGAGCAGGACGCTCGGTTCTGCTGGCCAAATTTGCTTGTACAGCGTCTGCTCGGAGCAAGTCCCGACTCTGGCCCTGGGCACTGCAATCACTCATGCTCATAAAAACTTTTAAAACATCACTGAATCCAGAAGGAGGAACAGCGAAGGACGCTCCAGCAGAGCCATGCATAATCAGCTTCCTGCCAGACTGGGAGAGGGCAGCGAATGGCAGAGGCTTGTGCGTGGGACACACTTTCTGAGCAGACCGAGGTCCAAATCCCCAAGCCATATTTCACCAGTGGCAGCTCAACCCAATTTCCAACTCTTGCAGACAATAGTGCGCTGGCAGGGAGAGAAACTCTTTCCCCTCTAGCGTGCACAAGGTTTCCTCTGGTCAGCACCAGATAAAATTCAGCATTCTTTGGCACCAGACCTACCTGCATCGAGCCCCGAGCTGCAGCTCAAGAGAGCACCCCAGCGCAGCAGCTGTCGATCCCACTTGGATACCTTTGGGGAAGAAAGCTGCAGGCATGAAGGTGTAGAAGCGTGCTGCTTACCTGTCTTTCTGACATGACGTACAGGTACTTGTGATCGATGGAGAAGGCCATGTCTCGAAGGATAGGGCTCCCGTCCTTGAAAACTGTGACCATTTCATACTGAATTCCTCCATGAGGGGGACCATCTGCCCGGATCTGGAAAAAAGGACAGGGAAATCATGGGTCGCATCCTCTTATCCGAACATGCCAAAAAGAAAGGCAAGTTCTTAAGCAAATGCACTGCTTGCAAGCTGGCGACACACGGACAGGAAGGCAGGGATCGAAGCAGCCGCTCCCCGTACACCATGGTACAAAGGCAACCGCAGACAAGAGCTTTCCAGCCAGGCAGGGAGGAAGGCGTCGGCAGCTGGCGCGCCAGGACCAGCGCTTCGCAATCGTTGCGGTATTCTTTTGTGCACTTTTCTCTGTTGGATTTGTTATGCGTATGCCCAACGCCCATCAGTACCCATACCAATCAAGAAAACCTTTCAGATCCCGACAGATTGTCTTCACAGCTTCCACAGAGTCAAAAGAGCTGCATCAATTTATACCAACAGAGGCTCTTTGGAGGAAAAGCAAAACTCGGAAAGTCTCAGATCTCTCAGCTACTGAGTGCGAGAGGAGAGAGAACGCGCTGGGGCAGCCTACGAAACCCAGACCCGCCTTCTTTACGCGACTCGCGCTCGGTGGGAGAGGAGAGCCCAGGCCTCCACGTTCACGCGGGGACTTTGGGAACACGCGGCAAGCAAGAAGCCCCTTCAAATGACCGATCCTCCTCGCCTCCCCGTTCTCCCACAGCCCCAGATGCAATCGGCTAAAGCTGGCATGACCATTACATCCCAAGCCTGGATCGGATCTAACTTAGAGCGGCAACTCTTTTAGTCGGGGTCCTGCGCTGGCGATGGCTCGTCGCTGCGGCATCAGACGTGTCCGCAGCACGTGGCTAGCATGCGTCACGTCGAGTCGGTTCCTTGCAAAAGCTGAGTGTGGGTTAAAAATCAAACCACACTGGGTGAGCATTTCAAAGCCGTAAGCACAAGGCCCGCTGGACCAGGACTGCGGGGCTTTGAAAGGCCACCCTGGGCTACAGTCCCTGCAAACACCCCCCCGGAGAGAACCAGCCCTGTAGCTGCATGCTCGGAAAACGAGCAACTCACGACGGTTACCATCTCTCCTCACTAATACCCCCCATAAATGCAAAAGCACGAGGGACTGAATCTGCACGTCGCCCAGCCTGCTGTCATCTCAGCCCTTCCAAATCCGCGTGGTCCGGCAAGGGAAACGGAGCCGCTGCGCGAGCTGACAAATACACGACTCGGTGGCCATATGCTCCGATCGCTCCGAAGGCCTCCTCGTCTATCGGTATGGTGGCTGTGGGATTACGCCGATCCCTCCCCCAGCAGGAAAACCCTGCTCAAGTTGTGAGGAAGCCTGCTGCCAGGGGGTGGGGACCGCCGGCGGCGAGACTACGACTCTTCCCAAAGTTAATATTTCATGGCCTTGGGGGCTATGCAGGGGGGAGGGAAAAACAAACCACTGACGCTGCGTCTTCCCAACCAGGATTTGCATATTTGAATAGCTGTTTGATTGCAACGCGGTGTCTACATCAGGCCGAGCTGAAAGCACTGGCAACCATCAGGCTGGGGGATTAGACCAGTCATGCGAGCCAATGGCTCCATGGCATCAGCTAATGGCCCGGTGGCTCTTGGTGACAGAGATACCGCTACACGCTGGCCAGGAAACCGTGCTGCGTGCCGGGCACTTTCCAGCACGTGCTAGGAGAGGGGAGTGCAGGGGGACGGCAGAGACTTGGAAACACCTCTTCTCGCAAAGAAGCCATCTGCTGCGGGCTCACGCCGGGCTGCCGTGCTGGATCCCGCTTTGCTGTTCAATTACTGCACGCCCGACAGCTGCACCGAGCGCGCAGGACGTGGCTGCGTCCTCGGCGGAGGTGGAAGGGGTGTGCGGCAGTTCTCACCGCCAGCAGGACAGCGGGGCGGAGGGGTTTGAACGCGGCCTGGGGAAACAGGAGTGCAGGGGGCCTAATTCCCGTCTCTGTTGCCGCAAGCGTGGCATGGGGTCCCTTTGCACGTGAACCTCAAGCTCCTGCCCTGGGTGGGGGCAACAGCATCGAGGTGGCTTTGCACAGCACTTTCGGGCATCAGCGGGTGTCCGTGCTCGTAGAGAGAAACCTCCGCAATGCACCCCACTGGGCTCAAGGAGCCAGAGGGCTTCCCATCAAACCAGCCTGCTCCCCCGCCTCCTCACCTCTTCGTCCTTACAGGCTAAGGGGCAGCAAGCCAGGTTTGGGGTTCAGACCTGCAAACGGCGTGCGCCCCAGCTGCGTTGCCTCCGCTTCCAGGAGGGACATGCCGAACGCGCGCAGGGGCCGAGGCATCCAGAGACGCTCGTCCGGCCCCATCCAGGTCAGCAGGAGAAAGGCAGACGCTGCGCCCGCAACCGCCGCGGGTGGCCAGGAGCCACGCAGGTGATCCACGACCTCCGTGGCCTCTGCTGGCGTGGACTGGCCCGCTGCGCCGTCTCCAAGCCACGCGCACCTCTCTCCTTCGCTCACCCACCATTAAAGCCAGCTGTTTAAAGCTGTTGCCGTGGCAACAGTCTCCCAAGTCCTTCCATTAAAACGTCTGATTGTAAGTTAATTATTCCTCGCCGGCCAGCCGGAGACGTGGCGCGCTCGCGGGCAGCCGCCGCGCCTGCTGCGGTGACATTGCTGCCTCGTGGACACGCGGCCCCGGCTGGCGCGGTCAGCAAGGACGCACGGTCTTTCTGGGCTCCTCTCCCATTTCTGTGACTCTCAGCTGTTCCTCCTCCTCGTCGTCTTAAGGGACAGGCTCCTGGGGAAGGCAGCAACGCTGGGACTCACGGGCCCGGGCATTGCAGCTGCCGTCTCTGCCTGGGGTTTGGGGTGCAAAGTCTGCAGCAGCCTGGGGCTTCCCTCCTCTCTCCGGGGCCACCCTCCTCCGAGCTGAGGCTGAGCAGGCAGCTCTGCTCTTGGCTGCTCCAAATATCACACCTTTCTGGCGATCATTCCTGTCCTAAAATGAACTCAGGCCTGGGCTTGCCTTGCCTGCCTAGAGCCCCTCTTGCATGCCTCTCGCAGGGCAATCTAGCTCCAGGGTGTCACCCGGCCACAAAAGATGCCTCGCTTAGACCCGCTGCACCGTCGCCAGCCTGTTCCTGATGGTTTGGTTGCCACGACAACAAATGGGGATGTCAAGAGGGAAGACTGATGCCCTCCGTGAATTGGGAAGGGGAACCCAGGGGTCAGCTCCGCAGCAGGGAGAGAGAGAAAATTATTCTTTGGCTTCACTTACGGGCACCGCTGCCGCCGCATGAGCCTCCCACAGCCTGGCAACTGGGCAAATAAATATGGTGCCACTGACAGCAGTGGAAGGAAGTGCCCATCTCCGGCTTTGCAGATACGCGGTTCTGCTTTGCTCTCGGAGGTGCTCTAGGGACCACCTTTGAACCGCAATGGACGGCGTTTCCAAAGGGACCTTGCTTCTCGTGACACCGTGTGCACGCAACAGGACTCTTTCCGACGACTCTGATCACCTGTCCCCTTATTAATGGCTAACGAAGTCACACGCGGGCATCAGGTGCCATCGTCTCTGCTAGGTTGGTTCTGATCCGTGCTTGGGCGGGAGAAACGAGGAGCGAACACAAGGGGTAGCGTTCACGAGTCAGCACAAAGACCAGCAATAGCGATAGCCCACAACAGGAAGAGAAATAGCAATAGGAAGAAGCAGCGGACTAGCCCTGGAAAACATCTCATCCGGCAGAGCCTGAACGCCGATCCCAACTTCCATTAGTTTGACAAAACTTGCAATTTTATTTTTTGGCAGATCCCGACTTTCCTTTTGGGGGTTCGGGGACGATAGGGGCAGGGGGTCGACGGTTTGGGGGCGGCAGAACCGAGGCAGCCCCGTTCTGACACCCGAGGACCGCTCCAACCCGTTTCTGATCCACTTCAACAGCAGTGCCGGGGAGGCAGCGCGGCACCGCAGAAAACCCAGCACAATCCCGGTCTGTCTGCATTGCTTTCATTGCGTCGAGATGACTTTCTTCCCCCGGCTGCAGGACCACGCAGGGGGAGGCGTGAAAGTGCGAGGAGGAGGAGGGACTGCTTAGGGCGATCAGAGGGCCCCGTGGCAGGTGTGGGGGGAGCGGGAGATTCAGGGACAAAACCCAAGCGGGACAAAGTGCCCAGCACAAAGGCATGCTCCTTGCTCCGCAGCGTGAGACGGCAGAGACGGCGAGGCTGAGGGCAGAGCGGGGGGCCGGAGGAGTCATCTGGGATAGATGCAGCTCCTTCCTCAATCGTCTCGATGCCTGCTGGCAAATATACCCTGGAAACGCGCCTAACCCCATAATCTGCAAATCCAAATATCAGGCCTGGCTCCGAGCGCGCAGGCTTGGTGAAACGCGCCCACGTGACGAAGTGGAAAGCAGTTCCCTTCGGAAACGGTCCTTCTTCAAAAGGCGTCGGGGAGATTTGTGTGGCTAATACCCCTACAATGCAGACTGCAGGCATAAGCTCAGCATTATCTTAAGAGATTAGCAAAATACCATATTGTGTCATGTATATGTTGCAGCGTAGCACCCCCGGCGATAGCGTGCGATCCATTCACGGTGCTAATATGACACGAAGCGGCACCGTACCTATTGTATGAGTGCTTCCGCCATGCGTTTGGCCTGGCGTTACGCCTATGGAAGTGAAAACGCATCTGGGTCTGCTTCTCGTGCCTCCCACAGGGCTCCCATTAAAGGGCATTAAGACCCTTTGTACGAACCTCTTATGATGAAATTACCTGTCTTTTTTCATTATTATTATTATTTCATTATTTTTCCATGAGACTCAACCTCACGCTGAAGCCCTCGGTGCCAGAAATACAGCTGAATAAGCCTTTGTGTGGAAAGGACCGGCTCCCTGCTGCACATCCTGAGAGCAAGGCAAGGCCAGTCTGCGTTAACCCCTCAAGAGCTGCAGCTACCTCGCCGCGGACACGGCACCGAAGGCATCTGTATTGCTAGCTACCGACTGCCTGCGTGCAACGGCCTGTGCAGGCTTCCCACGAGTGCAACAGATATCCCGCTGAGCCGACTCTCCAGGTCAGGAGGTGAGGGGCTCTGGGCGAGCGTGTCATCTCCAGCTCTTTGTGCGGGATCACGCCGAAGCAGAGCACTCAGCTGACCCCGGCGCCCCGGCCTCGCTCCCTTCCTGCTGGGATTTCAAGCCCCACGGGGTGAATTCCTCTGCACAGCATTAAGATGGTGTCAATGAATATTCCTGGTGGGCCCTTATGAGCTCCAGGGCTGCTCAGCAGCATGTCACTGCAGCTATTTCTGGAAACGAGAAACAAAGACGTTTGGAAAGTGCCATATGCTCCCAAGGCGTCTCCTTTGAGAACTGCTGCAGCAGCCTCTCGTGCTGCTTTAGCTGGTCTGATCCAGCTCGCAGGTATTCCTCCCCCCGCCTGCGCTTCCCAGGGAGGTCTGGGCGAGATGCCTTGCTTCAGAGATGGGGGACAGCACCGCCGTGAGCCGCGTCCGGCTGCAAGAGGGGCAGGGAATGGTTGAGGCGGCCTAACGCGCTGCTGTCACCTGCGTGGTCTGCGATTCCTCGGGGCATTTGCTGCTCAAAAGAGTTTCTGCAAACAAGGGATTCGGCAATGCAAAGGCGGGAGAAGACAAACCACGTCAGCCCAAGCCCTCCTGTGCGTGACTCTGTCAGTAATCTCTGCCGAGGGGATTTACAGGTCCTAATTCAATTTAAGTGCAGCAGGCTATCCTGCCACCACGTTGAGGAAAAAAGAAGGGGAGGTGTGCCCGGCGACTGGGTATCTTCCCACTGGCTACTGTGCTTTCCCCACCCCGTTCTGCTCATGTCAGCACCTGTGCCAGGCATCCCAGGTCCCCCGCCTTTGCCATGCCCGCTCAAGGAGAGGCGATTTTGCCTCCCACCCGGAAAACGCACCTGCCTGGCTCTTCCACGCTGCAGCACGACCCGTGGAGGCTGCAAATCATAATGCAGAGCCCCACAGACCGCCTCTAACGCTCCTCTATGGATGCAGAACCTGATCCAGCTGCTGCTGGAGCCAGTGGCAAATCTTCATTGACTTCAGTGGCACAAGACCAGGCCGTGATAAAGCACCCTTCACTGAGGCTTGCACAGGGCACTGCCAATATTCATTAATCCTCTCCACACCCCGGCGAGTCCGGTGAGTATCAATTTTACAGGGGACTCTAATGAGGCACAGGAGGTCAAGTGACTTGGCCAGGGTTACGCGTAAGTCAGTGGAGGAGCTGAGCGCAGCGCCCTGGCTGTGGGCACGTGGCTCCAGTCCCCAGACAAGCCTCTCTCCATTTCCGGGGGGCACGGGGGGCCGACCTGGCTTCGCTTTCCCCACGAAACCTGTGGTCCCGTGTAGACGAGCAACGTCGGTGGTGTGATTTAGTACCCTGCTCTCTGCATGGGAAGCCTCCCCTTGAAACCAAAGTCAAACAGTAATACTAGTAAGTATCTTCCCTTTAAATCATAGCTAGGTCCGCGAGAGAATTAATGAAGAACCCTTTACATGCCCATTCAATTCAAATCAGCATATCCAATTAACTCCGTTACCTGAAGGCCCCCTCACATCCCAGGCTCTTTCACTCCCGTCATATTTCCTCTACTTAGCCCTAAATTATGGCAGGATAGAGTCATTCTTGCTGGGCACTCTCTCCACTTCCCCTCCTCACCCCAGCAGGTGTTATTGGGACTGAATCAATAAACGGGGCCATTTCTAAAAGGTCACCAATTTCCTGTGCTAAATGGATGGGAGAAAAAAGAGCCCCTTATGACCAAGAAGAGCAGCCAAGTTCCCCTCTCCAAGGAGCGAGGAAATCCATAAACTCCAGATCCACCTTGTCTTGCTAGAGACTAAATGCACAGCGCGATTCCTGGCAGGTGTCTCCTTTCAAGCCTCATCTGGGAAGTAACTCAGGGCTGGGAAGAGGTCCATGAGCTCTACAGATCAAGCCATTTGAAGGGCACGCCGGCGTGTTGCACCGGATCTGCAAATCCCTGCCTCTGTCTGCTAACTAGCACCTTCTGCGCCAGGTGCGCTGACGAGTATATGAACGCAGTTCCCTTCCAACGTGTGCTGCGAAGAAAGGCCTGGATCAAAGCAAATGTGGCCCCCAAATAAGAGTGGGCCCTGTCTCTGCATCGCTTTGGTGACAGAGACGCGATGCGACGCTGACGGTCACTTTGCACACAGCAACTTCCATCGCCGCCGTGGGCCAAGGGAGGGCCCCTGCAAGACGGGGACGCAGTCAAACCCCACGTTTTGGCTACAGAGAGACCTAGAAAGGGAGGCAAGTAATGGGGTCAGAGCGAGAGTGAGGCAGCTACAGGACGCAGAGGAAAACTTCTGTAGGAAACCCCACGGGAAGCCTCGCGGCAGCCCGGACAGTAGTGAGGTGGTACTCTCTCCACACTTCGCTAGCGGGGAAACTGAGGCAGAGAGTGTGGAAGTGATTTCCTGAGGTCACAGCGTTCGTTATACCGCTCATTTAACACCGCGAGTTACTGGCCCAGCTGACGTTGTAACCCAAGTGTCCCAAATCAGTCCTGTGCCTTCATCACATCCTTCCTCACCACAGTCAGCCCCGAGGTGTGTGCTCCACGTGGCGCTAGCGCCTTCCTACTATCACGCGCCGTGCACCGCAGCGGTTGTGTGTTCAAAACAGCGTCCTCCCAGCATCCATCACACGCGACGGGGAGATGCAGGGCTCTTTGAAACGGTGCCCCTTAACTACCCAAGAGACCGCGAACGCTGAGAGCAAGGAGGATCTGTGCTCCGTCCATCCCTCTGTGCTAGCCATGCATTTCTGACCCTTTTGCAAGGAAGCAGCTTCCTCTCCCCCACCGGTCCCTCCCGGGCAGCAGCAGGAATGACCAGCAAAGCTCTGGCTCCAAGCTGGAACTTGGGCTGCATATCCGGGCTGACGTCCCGGCTCCCCACCGCACCGCTGAGTGCGGAGAAACAAAGCAGAAAGGCGGCGTGAGGCTGGGACCTCCTGTCTGCTCAGATTTTCCAGCGCTAAGCATTTGTTTCTCGGTGTGCTTTCCTCCCCCATCCTCTGGCCAGAGGTAAGCAGAGCTCCAGGTGCCCACGTAGCCCGACTTCCATGCAGCCGGTCTCGTTAGGAGCCTGCATTTTCCCGCCGGTAGATGGATGCGCGGTTCTTCTCCGCTCCAGCGCGCCCCTTGTTTCCAGGGACCAGAAGCTCCATTTGCTCGTGGGAGCACGGGCAGGAATTTGCACCCCTCCAAACCAGGCAGGAAGCAAGCAGGAGAGCCGGGAAGCAGGCTGGGGTGAGCTGGAGGGTCAGTTAATGAGGTGCCCGCAGCCAGGCGGTCAGGGCGTAGGGTGAAGAGGAGACAAGCAGCAGTGTATTGCCATCAGGTTTCATGACCCAGATTATTTGTTGAGCCAGCTCTTGTATAAATTCAGTGTTCGGGCCACAAATGCATCTCGTTCCTGCGTGCTTCTGCCATACGCGTGCGTTTCCCAGCCGTGGTAGCGAGACATTCGGTCCCCACCCAGGAGCCGAGTCCCCTGGAGAAGGACATGCAGCCTGGCCCCAAGGGCTGGGAGAGGAGCATGGGAACCTGTGCAGGCTCCTGCGGATGAGCTGAGCTGGGACAGGGGACAATCAAGCGGGGACAGCAAGTGCTGCAAAGGGCTAAAACACCCCTGACTATCCAAGAAACCGCAAAAGCTGAGAGCAAGGAGAATCCGTGCTCCTTCCACCCCTCAGATGCAACTACTTTGCATTTGCAAAAGTCCACTACGGCAGGGAAGGGACCTGGATCAAATGCAACTCCTTTGACTGTCGCTCGTGAGCCTGCCTTTGACCAAAGCTGCTTTTAGCACCGATTTCCGCCCCCCTGGCTTAAAAGATGCTGCATGCCGTCTGACTGGAGTTGGCACACAAGCTGGGGAAAAAATACTTTCTTTCTTGAAGTCTCAGCCCACTGCCCAGACCAAGTGCCTGCAAGGACACTGCTGGGGTGGGCAGGGTGGCGCAGAGAGTTGCCCCTCTCTCCCTTCCTGGAGCTGGCGCCCAGCACAGCCGGATGTCGTGTCAAGGGGAGCACAGATCGCTTCTGTTTCAGAGAGAGCCCGAGCAGCTCCTGGCAAATGACAGGCGAGTGCAATGCTGACGCCAAATCTGCTGCCTTGGGATGCACCTATGAGGCTGCTGCGGAGATGCTCGGCTCTGCCGCCGGGGGGAAGGGGCCCTGGGAACTCAGCCTTTCCTGCTCGCAGATTTGAAAGGGGGACTTGGCAATTTTTCCACTGGCCTTTTCCCCATGCACGCGTGTGCACACTGGTTCCTTGTGCCAGCGGTTCACCAGCGTGCTGCTGGGCCGTGCGCACTGGTTTGTATTTGTGTGTTGTGGCTAATGCACCCAGCGCTTGACCCGCAGTATGGGAGGGATCCTCCTTTCACGCACGGCACGCGGGGTCCTTGGGAGCAGGTTGCGACTGCGGGTCTGTTCATGAGTAATAGCTGGAGTTATTACTAGAGGGTGCCTCGTGAGCACTGCGGTGCTGCACGCCCATTAGTTATTGCAAGATCCTTTTCCAGAGCTGGGTCTGCACAACACGTGGCAAGTCGCACCGAGTTCTTGCCAACTTTTACTTCTAAGGGAAAAGCTGGCTTAGAAAACCAAATGTGCGTGCCCACAAAGTAGCACGACTCCAGACTCCGCTAATCTAACGCACGACACAAGCAACCAGCTACAGTCCAGAAACAGAACAACTCTTTCTAATCCTTGAACGGATGGAGGTTTCTGTTATCGCCAAAAGTGGTGCTGGCTAACGGACAGCTTTGATAGCGAGCCTGATCCGAGCGCAGACAACTCATCTCACGCTGTCCCACGAGTTTCCGCTTCCTAAAATAAAACGTATGCATCCATTTCCCCTTGGGCTGCTCTTTACAGCAGCAGCTGCAGCACAGACCTGCTGAGCAAGATGGAAAGGAAGCGCCGGTGAAATAACTGCCTCTGACAACTGAAGCCAGAAAGCAAGGGGGGACGGTGCCCTAGCACTTCGCACTGCTAGGAGCAGGGCCGTAACGGTGCACAAGTGCCCCCGCTGATCCGCAAGGTTACCAGCAGCCCGGGACAAGAAACATCCTGGTCAACACAACTTCTGCAAAACAACACGTCAAAGCCCTTCAATCCACACTCTGCATAATTCAAGGGACTAGGGAAGGCTTGTGTTCCTTTTAAATTATGTAAAGACCTTTTAGGGACTGGGGTGTTTTTTTAACGGTTCCTTTTTTTGTCCGTCTACTATCTATATGCAGCACATCCTGGGGTGGGGAGGGCTTTCTCTTTCCGTGCCCATCCTCTGCCACTCCTCCAGGCCCTCTGCAAGGCTGGTCTGCCTGCTTCTGGTTTAGCTGCTGGCAGTATGCTACGCCAGCTGATGCCGTAGTGTAGACAGGTCTTCCGGGGTAAGCAGGCCATTGAGCTCAGGCACTGATGGCAATCCCGGCATTACCGTATCTAAGCTTTACGCAAATGTGTTTATTTTCAGAGCGCTCCTGTCGAGCAGGGATTATTCCCCATTTACAGACTTTAAGCGTGCTGGCCCAGGCAGGCCTCCTGCCTAGGTGACGGCACAAAACTGCCAGGTAGCAGATCCAGTGCCGCACGTGCTGACGCAGCTCATTCCGGGTCGCCGAAGCAAAATAATCCCTGCTGACATCCGTGCCTCATGCCAGAGAGCTGCAGCCGCTCCCTGGCTTTTTCCGGCATAAGGAAAGATAATCGCTCCTGACTGCCGGCGGACCACCCGACACAGTGACAAAGCCGTGCCAGTGCAGCGTGGCGACGGCCGAGCAGCTTGCACTGAAAGTCCACTACGGCGGGGAAGGGACCTGGTCCCCTGACTCCCACGCTGGAGCCCTAATTGCTGGACCGGCCTTGCTCTCCATCAGGATAATGCAGCTGTGCAATTTAGGATTGCCCAGGACACCACCAGCAATGCCGCGGGCTGCCTAAGCGTTGCCCAGGCTCAACACTGCAACGTCCCAGTGGACGCCGGTTGCATCTGGAGGTGCTGGCTCGAATGAAGGCCCTGAGCAACTTGCGGAGTGAGCCCCAGGCTCCCACATGCTGGAGGCCTTTGCACGGCCTGCAAATGAGGTTGGGGAGGATCAAACTCCAACTCAGACCCCAAGGGTTGCAGGTGCCAGTACAAAGCCTT
>JAGPOW010003356.1:7859462-7871703 GCA_030014935.1 Caiman crocodilus | reverse complement strand
GAACTGCCGAACCTGGTCACAAGCCGACCCATCTCCCAAGCATCCCCTGGTTACCTGGGCTGAGCGCCGGTCCCCAGGCCGGGCCGCTTCCCCGTGCCCAGGAGACTACAGCATCCCCTCCCGGGCCCAGGCCTTTGTCACGCGGACAAGGACGAGATCCCTGCCCTGAGGGATTCACCAGCTGCCTCTCAGGCTGGCACGGGGAGAGGTTTCTGGAGAGAGGCACCCACGGTGGCATTTCTGCCCGGTTAGGTCACACGACGCACGACAGATCTGCAAGTGCACGAGAGCGCAGTCGATGCAATCAACTCCTTCAAACCAGGGAGAGCTGCAAGTGGGATCTCGCATTGCTCTTCTTAAACCAGCCCAAAACACTTCCCTTGGACACAGGACGGAAACCTGTTCAGAGCCCAAATCCAGACAAAGCTTAGCTCTGCGCAGATGACCCGTCCCACGAGACCCCCGGAAAGCGTTCTGCACCGCCGCGCTGACATGTCACCCACGAAGAGACCGGCTCCTCTCGAGTCCTACAGCGCCTGCATCCCACACGCCCGCCCAGACCGCAGCTGCAATCCCTTAGCGTGCTCCACACTCGAAATCCTCATCACGAGGCAGGGTCAGGTGAGATGCGGCCGCCCCACGCCATCGCTCCCGCTTCCATAATGGACCCATAGACAAACACGCGACTCCTGCCTTAATCCCCTCGGCAGCATCGGGAACATCAGCTGCACTACATTTTTCATGTAATTAAGAGAAAAGCCCTAATCCAGTGTAATTAGCTCGCTGATTGCCAACGCCAGGCAGAAAACCACTGTTTGAAGAGCAGCTCAGGCCTAGCTGGTTAGGCAAATATAGCAGAGCTTCAGTAACTCCGCACAAAAAGCAACCCCCCTCCCCACTGCCGTGCTAGGCTTGCTTCTCCAGACAACGCTGAATGGTTTGGAGACCAGACTGGGCCCAAGGATGGCTGCACTGGGGGGGCATCCCCTCTGCAGGGCTGGAGATGGGGCCAGGCAAGCATCCTCCGAGGGCCTTGCAAGCTGCTGAAGTGAGCTCCGCAGGCCAGCATTTTCACCCCTTGCTGCCTGGAGTTAGGCAGCTAGTCTGAATAAGTGCACGCTTACTTTTGCAGGATCTGGGTCTGTAAATCGAAGTAACCCAGTCACAAGAAATGCAACCAGTGGCACGGTCTCAACGTAGGAGACTTTCTGGACTGTGCCTATAGCCCCTTGTTAGCCTGTCAATGAATAGTCCCTGGGAGTGAGTTCAGGCAGAGATGTGGGGCCCAAACACATCCCTTTGCTAAGCTGCCCACCCTTGGTATCCTGCCTGGACTGCAGGCCGAGAGCTCAACAACGCGCCGGGGGAGAACCCGGGAGTTTGCCATTTCGGACTCAAGGTTTCGGTACTCTCAGCATCGCCTTGCTCCCTCGCGCTACATGGACACTGGGCAGCCAGAGCCGCTCTTTGCGGCGGGGTCTGGGGCAGTTCTTAATGAACAAAATGAAATGGTTGTTTCTCAGCTTGAAACAACCCATCAAAGAGAAAGTCCCTGAGGAGGGCAAGGCCTGCCACTGACTTGTGCTGCGCAAGGTAAGCCGGTCCAAAGCTAAATGGCTCGCCCAGGAAGGGACCGCAGACACAATACTGATTGCAACTGGAGCCTCCGGGTTTGGTGGCAAGATGTCAACAAGGGCCTGAGCGTGCGATGCGGTGTGGCAGAGCAGAGGATTATCACGACTCCCCTTGGTCTTTGATTTTCACAGCTGCCTCTGCACTTTGGGTGCTGCCTGGAAGTGCCAAAGCGCTGCGAGAAATGACCATCTGCAGAGCATTTTTACCTACCCGAGCAGGAAGGTAGCGGAAAACTCACAAGAAAGCCGTGTGCGCCCGTGCATGCAAGGCCCAGGAGAGGCTGGGCAGTTCTCAGGCTAACATCTGCTCCTCCGCACTAAAGACTGGTTTTCTTGAGGCTTGACTGGCCCCGACCCGGGACGCGATGAATGCCGCCTCGGACCTCTCTGTGCAGGAGGCCAGCGGAGTTGACAGGAGACGGGGCAGAAGGAGAAGCAGTGGCAGGGCGGGATGGGTTTATTCCCGTTGACTGCCTTGCTTAATCAGGTGGGAGGGCTCCTCAGGAGCTCCTGGCTGACTCTGAGGGTTCGCGTGAAAGTCACCCCCAGTACCCTGTTTTCGGACATAGATGCAGCTTCCGACACATTCCCAAAGCTGATCATTCCCAGCCCAGATCCCGCAATGCTTATTCAGGCTTGCCATCTGGAGGGCAGGCGCTTGACACAGAGCTAACTCCAGGGCTCTCCATCAGAGCTGCACACGCACGCACACACGTGCACAGCCGTGATTCACGCGGCAGGATGAAAGCCTGCTGCCCCTGCTATGCAGCCAGTGCCCAGCACCTCTGCTTTCCCCCAGTCTTAATTGGTTTAACTTGCGGGAGACTTCCACTTGCCTAAAAATGAAGTAGAAACGTCGAAAGGGTCCAGCCAGGGCTGTTTCACGGACGGCTCTGGCGTTTCAGGTGCAAACTGCGTGCAAAAACTCTAAGCAAGCGACTTCTTCCAACACACTTGATGAATTGCACCCCTTTCTTCTCCGCCCGCAGCCCCTGCCATAAGCTAAACACGCTGATGGGGGCTCATTTGCTAATGAATTCCAGACAGGGTATCAAGTTTACACGTTGCGGTCAAAGTGGTCATGGCAGGGCGGGTGTATTTCATTTTTCTGTCTCGCTGCCGCTATTCCAGCTTTATTCGGCTTCAGGGAAATCGCTCCTGCCAGAAAACCCACCGTGGAATGCAAATGAAACATGAGTCCGAGCCTCGGCGAGCCTGTGGTCTCCCTGCCTCAGATCCTGCTCGAATTTGCCTCTCGATCTCCTGTGCCTTTGGAAAGCGAGACATTTGTAAGGTCAGTGGAGAGCAGCTTCCAGATGAGAAGAGCTTAGCACGGCTCCTCGTAGTTCATCTGAGGGCAGGCTACCTTGAGGTTTGCTTTCACCAGGAAGGCCCTTGCAGAAGGAGCAGCAAGAGTCTGGACTCCCGGTCTACCCTCCAGATGGCTGGGCATGGGCAAGAGGCCGGTTAGGGCTAGCACGCTGTGCCACCAGTTGGCAGGTGAGATGGCAAAACTCGGATCGCTTTGATAGTTTTTTCTCCCAGCAGTCTCACAGCCAGCCACAGGATGGTGGAGCAGCCTCCAAACACAACCGGGAGCTGCTCCCGACGCTCAGCTCACGAGCCAAACCAAAGTTTCGTCTGAAGTCCAGTCTTAGGGACAGCCAAACAACAGACTGCGCCTGCCTTTCAAACCGTACTTCAGATGCCGTAAGGTTAGCAGCTGCCACGCCACTGTCTTGACATGCAACTATTTAAACATTAAATAGGTAGTGATTCCAGAGAAGGAAGGAGATAATTGGAAGAGCTGTGGGCTTGCAATCAAGGCACAGAAGTGACAACTGCAAGCGGTCTCTGAGGATGATGGGTCTGGAAGGTCGTGACGGCGAGGAGGATTCCTCCAGCTTGAAAGGCCTGATCCAAAGGCAACTGAAGATGGCAGGAGCCTTTCCATTGCTATCAGTGGGCTTTGGACAAAGCATTGAGAGGCCCGATGGAGCGGAAGGGAAGAGAAAACTTAAGTCTTCGGCTCTGAAACACATTCAACCAGCTGAAACGTTGGATGCATGACAAGCCCTTGGGCCGAAAGGTCGCTCCTTCGGCTACCAGCCTTCCTCCCACAAAACCTTCAGCCCCAAAGAAACGAGGCTCCGTTTCGGGCAGGGACACCGATTTCCCGCGACTGAGAGCGAACGTCTGAGCCTGTGAACTTTGCAAAGCGTTCAGAGAGAGCTACAATCCTAGCCAAAAATCGGAGGCAGCCAAAATCGCTGTGGAAAAGTACCATACGGGCCAGATTTGCAAGAGATCTCAGTACCACTAATCAGGCCAGATGCTCAGAATAGCTCAGTACATTGGGTGCTCGGCTCGCTTGGAAATCTGGCCCACGTGTGGAAAGATTCATCAGTTTGTATCCAGCTAATTGCTACCCACTCGCTCCCCGGAACGTCGCAGCTCCAGCCCACCCCAGCGAGAGGCACTTTGTAGTAGTGTTTTTTGGAAGCGTGCATGCACACGCGCGTGTGTGCGCACGTGCATGGGGGGGCGGTTACTGGAAGGGCAAGGCTGCATGGGTTTCAATAGAGCTCCCAAGCTGTGCCTGGGGCAGAGGCCCACACTCGAGCTAGGCTAGCACAACGGGATCATCTTCCAGACTCTCCCAAGAGCGCAGGAGGCAAGTTAGGGATTGTGAGGCTTGGGGACCCGGGTTTTATGCCTCTCCCGTCAAGTGTCTATCCGACGATGCTCCAGTGCCGGCACGATACTGCCTTCCTCCCGCCTCGATCCTCAGTGAGGCCTCCCACAGTGCACCACATCATTGCACTGACCCAGGCATGCCCTGCTCTGGATGTGTTTGTTGCCTCTGCAAACCCGCCTGAAGATCCAGGCCCTTCCCCTCTCCACCAAGGAGGAGAACTGCCTCTACATCTGCTGCTCCCTTATTCCAAGATCCAGCTCCCCAAATCCTGGGGCGTAGCATTAGCTCAAAGAGATCATCTTCACGTGCCCCATGTCCCCCCTTCACCGTCTCCGCAAACTTCATTCATCCCCTCTCAGTCTCCTCTCCTGATCGCTAGCTGCACACACCAGCTTGCGCTACCCCGTCAGTCTCTTTGCAATTAGCAGGACTTCACTATTTGCAGCTTATTGTCAGGAGAGCAGGGCTATTTCTTGACTTTCCTCATCAGTCTTCTCTCCCGTAGCTCTGACATAACCCCCCCACACATCTGCATAATGTAATTTGCTAATGACTTTCAGGCTGATATTTTGTCATAATGTCACATTTTATTAGTCATGTCGTGGTTTACATTCAGCTTCAGAGAACTCTTTGGGAGCTCGAAACCCAGGGAGTCCAGCTTTGCCGGTCTCCGCATCCTACGTACCCGCACCGAGAGGCACTGCCTTTGGAAGAGGCCACGGCCTGAACAGACAAGATAAAGGATGGGAGAAGACAAAATGATGAGCTCCATTTTACCAAGCCAGGCCTGAGGCTACACAGGGTTTCCACTCGCACCATTACAGCCAACTGCACACCGAAGGGAGTCCCTAGGAGCGCATCTTGCACGCAGCACCACCAACAGACCTGGCTCTCATCAGGGTCCGCTCCCCCTCTTGCCCCTTCTCTCCCTCATACTCCATGCTGCTCCTCAGGGGCAAAAGCCAAAATGCTGCAAAACCCCAAACCGGAAGCGCCCCGTATCCATCATCCCTCCCTTGGGGTTTCTCGTGTCACCGCTCCATCCTGGGCTGCATTTATTCGCTCCATCTGTAGCTAATTCCAGACAAACAAAAAAAGCAAACATGAGCTGCAGCTCCCCAAGGCCGTCCCTTTCCAAATCAAAGTTACAGCCAACTCCAATTAGCGGCAAAGGAGCACATGCAGCCGCGTGCCCTCTTGCACTTTCGAAAGTCAGCCACATTCATCTGGTTTGAGAAGCCACGGCTGCCATTGCCTGGTAACAGCACATCTGCCCTATTCACACCATAAGTCGTGCAGAAAGGAGGAGGCAGCTGTGCCCTGTTACCCCTGCCTGGCAGCTCCTGTGCTCCTGCATCGGTGTGGGGTCTGCCAGCAAGCGGCCCTCAAGCCTCTGGGCTACCCAAGGCAGCACGTGCTTATCTTCTCCTTTAGTCACCTCAGCCATTCTTGGAAGGCTTCTTATATTTCCCCACGCCAAGCCCCATCCACAGCCGCTAACCCCACGGCTATTTCTTATGGCTTTTATCCCATTGCTAGTGAGGCATCTGCACCTTTTGCAATGGAAGCAGCCTCTCCCAAACCCATTCGTCCAAGGCTGTGACCTCCGGATCTCGTCTTTCCACAGCAGGCAGAAGCACCGTGCAGGCTTGCACATGATAGACAGTCATTAGCAATCAGACAGGAAGGACGGCAGTGGCTTTCAGAGCCACTGGGTCTGACGTGATAAATGCATGCCGGAGACAGTGAAATCAACAGTTCATTCTGGTGAGAAACACGCCTGAGTTTACAAGCCTGCTGGGTTTCGCCAGACCAGGTGCAAATGGGGGCAGGGGAAGGGGGTGTGGAGCTGTGCTTTAAGCTCTCCTTCTGCAGCTGGTTGCTATGGACATATTTCGCTTCACACTCCCTGGATGCCCGTGGGATGCCTGATGCACCCAGCGTGTACCTCACGCAGTTGCCTGGAGAATGGCACCTGCACCAAGTGTGCGAGCAGCCTGCGGGTTTCGAATGGGCCGGTTGCAAACCCAGCACTTTCCCTCGCTCAGCAGACGGCTCTGGCTCCATTAGGGAGCTATTTTGGGCACTGATTCCAAATGAAAAATCTGTATTTTATTAATTATGCGTCTGCTTTTCTGCTGAACTCTTTAATGCATTTCCCAGCTGTATCAATCCATAGCCATGAAGGAAGCCATTACATCTGAGGAAGCGGGGAGGTAGGGAATGCACGCGTGTGTATGAGCGCTTGCGTGTGTCCGTGTGCATGCACGTGGATGTGCATATGCATGCAGTGCTGCTGCTAAAATACATTCATCCCAGGGAAGTTTAATCAGAAGTCCCCAAATTGAGCCAGCTATTTGCACTACCCTCTGGGACACTGCTGCTCAGACAGAAAATTCCTAAAGGGAACAGGAGGGGAAGGCACGTGAAAGGGGACGGGGTGAAAGAAACGGAGGAAAAGGAAAGAAAGGGGAAAAGGAACAACTCTACCATCTCTCTCGGGCGCTGGCGAAGCTCCCTGGAGGTTGCAGTGACATCAGGTCAGATGTCACTGACCTGATTACTCTCAGATTATCCGGCACACGCAATCGTGGCGTGCGCAACAGGACAGTGGACCCCCAAAGGGGTACGTCCCCACCCAAGCGGTCTGAGATCCAGCGCTTTGGAGACAACTCTCACCTCCGCCTAGTGGGAAAAGAGTCAACGACATGCCAGGAATTAAGAGCCGGCGGATGCTGCGGCCTGACAAACCCATTAGGATTGTAAATGATTGTGAAGCAAGGTCCATCTGGTGACACTGCCGGATTCCTCCATCCTTCACGTTGGTTGGCAATGAATGCAAAGAGCCAGCACCAACACTGCTGGGCTTCAACTGTGTGTGCTGCCAGCAGCTGTCAAGGAGATCAGACGCGGACAGGAGCGAGGATCAGTTGCATGGTTGCAAACCCTTCCTCCAGACTCCCTTGCAAAGGTAGATGCCCCAGCCCGCTCTGCATTGACGGACCCCTCCTGCCCCCACCACGCACGCGGCTCCTGGGCAATTAGGAAGTGGCTTCTCCGCAGCAAGCCGCTCCCGACCACACGAGGACACGAGAAAGCCGTGTCTGCGCGCTGCAAGATTTATTCACCTGTCCTAACGGGCAAACCTGATTGGTTTTGACGGACACGCCGGGATGTGCAGCAGCATTAATGAGCGCTTTAGCATGGAAACTGGCAAAGCCACGCACCTCCCAGATGTTATTAGTGGAAGTTTATTTAAAACAAACTTTATGGCTATGGGAAATTTATTAGATCAGCAACCTGGAGAAAAATCACTTCAGGCTCCTTCCCCAATACACAAACAGCAACACCAACAATAATAAATTAGTATAATATCACACAGCAGCTTTCCACCCCGGGCATTTTATGAGCCCTGCATATGCCGCCAAAGAAATGCGACCACCTCTGGGGTGAGAACGATGTGGGCAGCCGGCCTTCACCATTGCAAGGGCTGCAATCCTGAGCCAAGGGGAAGTCTCCCTCTCATGGGAGCGATGAAGGGATTTTCAGGAACCAACAGGGGATTGTTTTAAGCTTCTGTGAAGGATTCCCGTCAGACTTCACACAGCTCGGGTGGATGAGACCTCAGGCGACCCAGGCGGAGCCTGAACACGTGGTTGCAGAGAATACGACTCGATAGCCCTCCGCACGACAGCGTTGAGCCTCTGTGTGGTCAGACGCACCAATGTGTCTCCTCGGCAGCCACGTAAGGCTGAATTGGCCCTACAGGGATTCAGCTCTAATGGTGATGAGCGCCGTAAGAGAAGGATGCTGCGCAGCCTTGCTCGTGACGCTGTTCGCATCCTTGGAATCGGGCTAAGCAAAAGCACGCGAGGCAGGTCCTCACTCTGAACATTACCAGGGAGGAAAGACGGGCCGCGAGACGTCAGAGCAAGCCCATGGTCTGCAGTGGTCCTACCGCTGGCCAGGGAGCCTTTCCCCACCTGCCAGGGGACCCAAGTCATTTTGCATCCAACGAGGCACCGGCCAGGAGTCGATATGGCCGCGGCACGAGCTGCACAGACGGGCAGTGACAGCCCCTGCCCTGCACAAGTGACTACCAGAGGTCCCCTCCATTCTTCTGATGGTTGCGCGTGCATTGGTCTCGGGGGCTGCAGGGAGGAGGGTTTTTTGCAAGGCTCAGCTCTGCTCAACTCACCCTCTCGGTACACTCGGTAATTATTTTCTTCCCTCTGACTTGCCTCTGGACTCTTAAATGCAAATACTCCAAAGAGGACACACGCACTTTCTCGAGCAGCCTTTTGCCACGAGTGAGCAAAGCACTCTCAGCATCAGCCTGCGCATGCAGCTATTTGTAGAAGAGCCTCAGCCTCAGGCTTGCCGGCCCCTGCTCTGCCTGGTGTTTCGGTCAAAGGCCTGGTAAAAATAAAGGCGAGAGCAGCAGTACGCTTGCTGGGAGTCGCAGCAGGACCACGCAGGAGTGGATGGGCCTGGAAAGCTGCCGATGCCATGAAGTCCTGCGGGACAGGATGGAGACGGGGCTCTAGAGAAATGACTCCGAACTCTACAGCCGAGCAGAGCGAGACCCTTTCTGCCTTTTAAACCCTCCTCTAAAATCCAGCAGCAGGAGCGATGCTCTGGGAGCGACCTGCCCTGCAGTCCAGCTCGGAAACGCAGCGATGGGGCCGTGGAAGAAGCTCGTCTGGAGGGGCAGTCATCCCCACACTGGAATCACTGAAGGAAATAAACTAACTAATGAATTAACACTTCCTTGCCATGCTAGCAACGCTAATAGCACTGCTGTGGTTTAAAGACCTGCCAGGCTCCTAGCTGAAGCAGCAGAGGCTTTCGGCTAGAAGTCTTGCCTGCTCCAAGCAAAACAGGTTTGTGTTTGCAACTCGGAAAGACGGAAGCGAACAGCAAGGGGAATGTGAAGATGGGAAAGCAGCAAGAAGAATTAAAACCTGCGGGACAACACTGCTACCCTGGTATGAACACCGTACATCTATTCATATGAAAATCCATACAGCTGCTACTGTTGCGTGCACTCTTCTTACGCAGCATGAAATTAAAATTCCTCTTCAGTATCACATTGCCGGCGCTACACAGCAACTCCAGACTAAGCTAGCAGAGAATTTATCCTTTGGCTTCCTCGGTCTGACTTGTGCTGGGATTGGAAGCCACTGGGGTGAGGGAGACAAGTCTATTGCCCACGGTGAAAAAACTCTGCTTCCAAAACAAATCTCACAAAAATATTGCTGGCCTAGAGTCTGACTGTTGGTACTAATTTCACAGTGCAGTTTCACATGCATAATTCCCCCCACCCCCTGCCACTTACCTTCTTATCTTCCCAGAACAAACTCAACATGCAGGCTAATTTCAAGGAGTGTTTCATCCACCAGAGTCCAGCCAAATGTCAGTGGATCTGCTGGAAATGCAAATTGAACCCATCGTGCGCAACAAGAGGGCTTACAGATTGTGCACAAGGGCAAACAGAAGGCAAACAGAGGGTGGGGGAGCAGGGACCGGCTTCCCCCTGCCTCGGAGGCAATGTCATTTGCTTGTATGCAAAGGGAGTGTGTTTGAGAGGGAACTTCCCAAAGCACCTAAGTCCCTTTGGCTTTTGATGAGGAATAGGTGTCTAAGCCATACGGGCGCTTTCAAACATATCCCCCTAACCATGAACCAGGCTCCTTTCTTAATTTGGCCATTTGCTTCCACTTTGCCAGCCCTGAAGACAGCTCTGGACAGACACAGATTTCTGCCCGAATTGTGGCTTTGTGTGGCTGAACAGACCTAAGAAAGTCTGTTAGGCCAAGAAACCTGGCTTCTCTTTCTGCCGTTGCCCCCAGCAAGCACAGAAGTAACCCCCTGCCTTATAAATGGGAAACGGAGGCAAAGAAAACATGAAGCCACGAACCCTTAAGCACCGGCAAATCGTCCACCCACATGCCTTCCTTGCAGGAATAAGTGACTTGCCCTGGGTCGTGCAAGCAGCCTGCAGCGGGGCTGGGAAATTAACCCGCATTGCCAGGGTCCTGGCACAGCGCCTTGACACCGAAACCATTCTCCAGTCTCCGTGCGAGTTGCTTCTCGCGGGCTTTGGGTAAGACGGGAGCTCTGGGCAGAGCCTGACACGCGGCCAGCCTGGCCGTTAGTGGTTTCCTGCGAGGAAGCCAGGTGAAAAGAAGCCGAAACTTGTGCAAAGCTTGTCCTGGTCGCCCTTCTCTGAAAGTTGGGAGAACAGTAGTTTCCTCGAGATCATTTGGGGATGCAGCGAGGCAAAGGATAGGAATGGGGCTGGGAGTCCCGAATGGCTAACACCCTGCAGCAAAACTTTCCAAATAATGCAGACACCTTGAGAAGGTTTCCTTATTATGCATGCAGAGAAGTAGCAAGCAGGAGCGAGGAATCTATATTGTGCTGCAACATGATATAGAATTAATCCCCCTAGGTAACAGAATTCCTCATAAATGGCAAATGGGGAGATATCCACAGTATTATATTTTATCACACTTTCTGTCAAAATATCCCCCGCAGGGAGCCTTTCAGGAGATGATATCACAAGCAAAGCCTTATTTGGGAAGGAAGATTTGAACTAGGCAGCAGCAAACTATCAATATGTTCTTAGTGAGATGAGGAGATAGAAGAGGCCTTACAGCGGTGTTAGCAGGGTAATGGAGTGCTGCTCTCGCATGTCATGCCAGCTCTTATTTCTTTCATGTGCCTCTATGAAGTGTGTGTGTACACACGCACACAAATCACACACACACAAATATGTGCTAAATAGTTTTAGTACGAATATTCATCATAGTTTCAGGTGGCAGCCTTTCCTGGTGTAACACTCTGTGTCCGTCCAGAGGAGCTGCACAGCACTTTATGAACTTACAGGACAGGAATAACTTTGCCCATAAAGCACAGCCACCTTTTGGGCCAGGCAGGGACGCTGCTTGCACAGCAACGCTGCAAGGCAGAGATCAGGGGAGCGTGCTGCACTGGGACTTCAAATAACTACTGTAATCCCAGGGGCTGGCTCCCTGCTGATGGGAGGAGGATCCTAGGGCCTTTGATCACCCGAGTTGTCAGGGTTCTTCTTTTCTGGTATAATCCCTAAGGTCACGCTGCTAACGGCGTCCTGGGGAGCCGGGGTCGGAAGGAAGAGCACCTGCCGGGGAGGTACCAGAGCCGCTCTTTGGAGTGCACTGGGTTTTCCATCCAAGCACCAAGCAGACCCAGCCCAGCTGCACTCCTGAGACCTGACAGATTAGGAGCCTGTCGGGAAGAGCTTGGGCAATGCCTGGTGCTTGGAAACGGGCGCATCTCTGTGCCACGTCTCTCTTGGGAGCACCCGAGGCCTTCCTGACCTCGGAGATGTGCCCCGGCAACAGTCCCTGGTATAACTGCTTGAATCCACCCATCTGCAGGAGGAGTTTGCAGCCCGGCCACTCCCCTCCACATGGTACCGGGGATAAACCTCCCGCGTCGGGGGCCAGAGCAGCATCGTTTCTCTGTGCGGCTGGAGCCTGGGCAATGCTGTCAGCTGCAAACGCGAACGCTGCTTTCCACAGAGGTGCTCGGCTGCTCTCAGACATGATGGGCACGGACGTCACTCTCCTCTTATCTCTTGCCTTCAGCTATGAAAATCGGCATGCCCTGAATGCACATCAGAAATCGCCCGTGCACCTGCCAGGTCATTCTTGAGTGTTTCTGCCTCGCTAGGACGGCGTCGCGCCTGCACTCGAGGCACTCCGGCATTCTCGGCAGCCACTGAACTGGAAGGAAGAGACCCTGATTATCCCCAGCACCTAGTATGCTGGTGACCCAGATCGTGGCCCCTTCCCGTGTCATGCTGCATGCGCCCTGGGCATTTTACACATGGGTGGTCATGGCCACGACGAGTAATGCAGGC
>JAGPOW010003356.1:7799574-7859045 GCA_030014935.1 Caiman crocodilus | reverse complement strand
GGCATCACCTACCCTCCAGACCGGGGGTCCTGCTGCCTTCCACGCTCCGCGTCACCAGGTCAGCGCATCTCCCCAGGACAGGCCGAGCACCACGACCCCTTTGGGGATTTGAAAACGGCATCAGGAGCGGCCACATGCCATTTTCTTTCCTTGGCCTCCAGCAGGCCATGCACCATGTGCTGAGATGCACAAGCCCAGCAAGCTCCCCGTGAGCAAGGGAGCGAACGGGCAACCAGCAGCGCCAGGGCTCACGTCAACGGGGCGTCTGCAAGCTGGCGACACCGATCAAGGTGACTGCGCGTCCATCAGCCTGCGCTAACTCCCCCTGACAAGACGCCGCGGCCGGCGCTCCCCACACCCCACGACACCCGTTAATTATTTACGGCCGCGGGGCTTTTTCAATTATCTCCCCGGCCACGGGGAAAGGCCTCCTGAGCATCGGAGATATCGATTAGATGGGGAAGGAGCGGGGAGGACGGGGAGGTGTGAAGTGCGATTAGCTCCGTGTACCAAGAGCTTCTTTAATAGGGAAATTAGAAGTGCCCGATTGTTTGCTGTGCCTAATATTAGAGACCTATTCGAGCTCATTTCCTTGCCATATGCTGCAATGCTTCCCTAGGCAGCGGCACGGACCAGCGGCATTGAGGCAAGCGCGGCAGTGCGGGCAGATGAGCTGTTCACGCGGGGAGCGAGGTCCGCGTGGGCAAACGCCAGCTTCCCACAACCCGAGTGTTTCTTCTCCTCCGGTCCTGGGAGGACCCGGCTCAGCTGCAGTCTCCGTGGCACATTCAGTCCTTGGCTCCTCGGCCAGGCCTGCCGATGTCCTTGCCAGCTCATGCCAACTGCGCTGAGTTCGGTGGCACTTTCCCACTGGGAACCAGATGGAAATGACTCACTCGTGTCACACGGGCCAGCAAACAGCCATCCGCTGGCATGGACCTGCCCCGACTTGGCCCCTTAGGTAAGCAGCTCTGCAGCATCCTCGAGCCATCCGGTACCCAAGCGCGTCGGTCCTTTCTGGGAGAAGAGGCAGCGCCAGCCTCGGCGCGCAGACAAGCTCACCTCTCCTGCGCCTGGCACGACTCGGCGCGAAAAATGAAGAATAGCCATCTGGATGCCTGCGGTGAAGACAGCCAGGAAGTTTTTGGAGCGGGATCCGTTCTGCGGGAATCTGCAGAAACATCCCCGCTGCTGCCAGAGCAACGTGGGAGACAGGAGAGCTGAAGGGACAAGAGCACAAAGCCGTCCGCCCACTAAGCCACGGGCTCTGGTCCAGCCCAGACTGGGAGGCGTTGCCTTTCTGACGGTGGCTTGGCAGCACGTGGGGAAGGAGCGGGAGGTCTCGGGGTGGGTTTGCATCATGGCCTCACCAAAGGGGCCAAGAATGCTGCCGGCCAGCAGGGAGGGCCTCCCGACAGCCCTCGGGCGACAGAGGTGGGGAAATCAGGGGTCGGACCCCAGCCCTGTCCTTCTTGTGCTGATGCTGCCCATTCCCTAGACAAAGGGATGCATCTTTGAGGCAGACTGCTCCGGCATTACGCATACTTTAAAACCCAGAAAGAAAGAGATTCATTACTAGAGCTTTTCCTTCTGGGAAACTGAGCGCGGATTGAAAGGGTGCAACACAAGGAGCTTGCAGGACTCGGCGCCTTGAAAACCAGAAGGGCCGGCTAGACAACGGGGCAGGAAACGCCAAGGCATCCGGAGAGCAGGGCAGCTCCCACAGCTTTGCCCAGATACGGTTTAATCTCCGCGCCTTTGGCTGTTCCCGGGCTGCATAGCTGCGGTCTCTCTGGCCTGTGGCTGCTGCTGCTGGGAAGAAACCTAAGGGGCGAAGGGTCGGTTAGCTTGGACGCAGGGCTATGCACGATGGGCCAGGGCTGACAAATGCAATCATGCTTTGCTCCTGCTTGGACCCCATCGGCCCGTGAGCACCCGTGTCTCTTCAGCTGCACCCTGCAATGGGGATAACCTACTTCAAGGATGCCCGATTCAGACTGGACTCTTTTAAAGCACCTCCTGCACCCGGGCAGGATGACACAGGGCCGGAGTGCAGCCCTGGGTCCCAGGTGTCCGTCAGCAGCGGCCAGCAATGAATGACAGGCCGGCCCCACGTCTGTGCCGGTGAGAGGAAAGGACCTCGCGCCCAGCTCGGCGATTCTTACCGCTCCCGCTTGCCGGGTCCTGGGGAGGGAAGAGATGAGCGTGTGCTTTTCCCCTCTAGCTTTCTCCAAACTGCTGCCTATGGGGGTGCCGAGCATCTGGAGCCTGGTGCTTTAGGAAGGCAGTGGTAGAAGGGTAGGATGCACCACCTAGACCGGGCACAGCTTCCCAGGGCAGAAGGGAAGAGGAAGCAGAAGGGCACCACGCCGCAGTGCACCTGAAACAAGAGCGCTGGAGCCCAGTGCCCCCGTGACACGCGGACGGCGACCCCAGCTCCTCTCCCTCGGGAAGCTGTGGCCAGAAGGAAGTGGGTGGAGGATGGCAGCAGCACACGGCTGGGGCAGCTCAGGCTCCAGGCCTCCCCTTCTGTCTCAGACGCTGCCGGCAGCCATCTGACCTGGCCCCTTTAATGAATTCATTAAAAAGTATTTTTAAATTAACTCCAGCGCACCTCTTCTTGCCTGCGCTTCCCACTCCCAGGAGCGACTGTACCACGCTCCGGCTTTGTTATATAATTAAACAGCAACACGTGTATCCTGCGCTCAGCACAGTTTCTGTATTTGCTTGTGTTAATTAGGAGGTGAACTAAAGAGTCTCACAGCACAACGGTAACGTGCTTCCAGCCTAATTGCCCTTAAAGGGCTGGAGAGTGCAACCCCGTCTTCTGTCTGTTCCACCGTTCCCTCTGGGTCGCGCCTAGCGCTTCACGTCTCCCTCTGCACGCTCGCAGTAGCTCTCCTTGGCTCAGGCAGGGAGCATCTTCCCCAGCGTTCCCACATCTCACACGCCTGCCTCCCTCAGGTACATCCTTTCAGCACCCACCCACCCTCCCTCGCTCCCCGCCTCTCTCGCAGACTCCCGTCTCCAAGCCATTCCTGCTGAGCCTCTCTCGCCACCAGGCACAAGCACACATGCACGCACACATGCTTGTGCGCGTGCACCCACACGCACGGTGTGATAGGTATAATTTCAAGCAATTTCCCTGCCACTCACTCTGCGATCGCATGCAATCTTCCCCCAAAGGGGATCAGAGATTTCACTGAGCTTTTGCTCGGCCATAAAGAATGCAAATCGTATCTCCCGACAAGCCCGAATCGTGCGAGATGGAGAGCTGGTTAGCTCATGTTCGTGGCTCCTGGGTCTCCACATCAGGGCAGGGGCAGGCAATGAGTTTCAGAAGCAGGTGGGCCAGGGAAGGATATTGTTTGAATTGCCAGCTCCTTGCAGGTCCTGTTTTGAAACCTGCTGGGGGTCCGCCAGAAACCCGTCCGGTGGGATTTCCTATCCAAATGGTCCGGCAGGTTATGCTCCCTCAACACCTGGAGCGGCACGGGAATGGGCGATCCTCATCGTAGATCAGGCCCTCAGGCCTGCTGCCGTGTCTCCTGCAGGGCCAACTCTTCAGGCTTGGGGAAACGAATTCAAATACGACTACAGCTGGGACAACCTGGATGGGGCTGCACCGTACCCACAGGGGCCAAGCCTGTCCTCACTGCAACTAATGGCAATGCTGTGATCGGAGATCACCCTGGTCTCTTCTCCAGCCTCCTATTGATCTGCGCGCGCTGGAACACGCAGCCCTCAGGAAAACCTCCGAGACTGGACGTCTGAGGAGGTAATGAGCCAAGGAAAGAGCCTGCCTTTCTGCTGAGCACTAACAAGCCCCAGCTAGAATGCGGTATGCCAAGACTATGGGTTAATGACTATGTTTTACCCTTAACACAAACAGATTATTTAACAATCCAGTTGATATTGCTGATCTGACCTCTTCCCCAGCCCCAGGTTTCAGAAACAGCCGAGCCGCCACTGTCAAAAAAGCATCTAAATGGGCCGAAAATATGTCCCTTCTGCTGAATTCTCCAATCCAGTCGGGTGAGAAGATAAATGCAACTGGCCGATGGACTCTTTCTTCCAAGCCCTGGAACTAATTAGCTGCTCCAACTCTCCATCTGTGAGCTGCAGCGCTCTCCCTCCTAACCAGAAATAGCTGGGAGGAGCGAACAGGAGGAGAAGGCAAAGGCAGACACAAAGCACGCAGGGGGAATGGGACCAGAGACATGCTGTTCTTATCAGGGCGGTGGAAACCTGATGTGGGGCAAGTTCTCAGGGGATATTTGAAACTTCTGTAAAACCATCTTCCCCCTGTACAAACCACAGTCCGGCAACAACAGCGTCGAAGATTAAACAGAATCGGTACGTTCTGGGATTTTAGTGTAATCCAAACCAGGGTTGCTCCCCTAAGCTCCGATTTCATCTGCAGACTGATGCGTCCCAGATGCCCAAGCTGCCACTGCAACCCCCAGCCAGTTCCTCTCCTGATATACCTGGCCAAGCCCCAGCAGGAGCTGTGCACAAACCACCCATTAGCATTTCATCAGCCACACGAGCAGCACTACCTACAGCCAGGTAGGAGTGCGACAGTCCTGGGATAATGACTGCATGCTCGGGCGAGAGAGCGTGTGTGCCGCTGCGTGCGTGTTTAGTAAAGGGGGAGCATTGATTTAAAAGAATAATAATCAAGAGTGCTGCAGGAGCTGCAAACTCAGGAGCGCAGAGCCATCCATCCTCGTTAAATTAACGTGCCATCCTTTCTTAAAAGTAACTTATTATTATTATTTTTTTTTTTGGAAATAATGTACCTGCTTTTAAATGAGATTGAGTCCACAAGCTGTAACTCATCCCGCTCTGGCCCTTCAACAGAGCCTTGAGAACAGGATGCTGCCTATCCAAAAGCAAGGGCATCCCCACCTAGTCTCAGAGCTGAGGCTACGGCACGGCTGAGAAACAGAAGCGCCAAGCGCCAGCCCACACCCCCGCTGTCTCCCCGGGAGCACGGAGCAGCCGTGCAACTCACGCTGCCGCGGGCTCCCTTCCTGCCCTTAAAACTTGTATGTCATGTTGATGCCACTGCCGCAAGCGCGCTTTTTGGAAATGCCATTGGTAGAGCATGCTCACGCAAGGGAATGACACACGCATGGCGTGAGACAGGCTATCCTGGGTAACCACCTGCAGATCACTTTGCAAGAAATAAATGGAGAGGCCCCAAGGGGAACCTTCAGGCGCCAGCCCGTACCCGAGCAAAGCCTCTTATCCAACTCAGGACGAGGCTGCTGGTGGCGTGAAGCATCCTGCTGGTTATTAGGACCACGCAGTCCTAATTAGAAGAAGAAATTCCCCCGGCCAGACAAGCAAAGGAGCTGGTGGCACCGAGTATGGGGAGTCCGGCCCTCAGCAGGATTTTGGGGGTGGCGGTCTGGTGCCGAGCTCTATTGCTACCTGTCAGCCTCGGCTCACAAACCTTTCCGGTCTTCTTGCCTGGCAGCCCCGCTGAAGACACCAATAACAAAAGGGACAGAGATGCCCAACGGGCGCATTCGGTGCAGTCAGGGCAGGCTGGCGAGGACCAGAGCCCTGCTGTTGTGCGCGTGTCAGATCGAATCTCGCAGGACAAGTCACACGGAAAGTTTGAGCGAGGCACCGCTGACAACAGATGCTGACAGAGGTGGCAGGGCTGCATCTTCCCAGCGGACAGGGAGCTCGGTAGTTGCATCCCCTTAAAGGTACAGCTGCTTCCTTGCCAAATCTGGTCCTCTCTCTCAGAAAAAGGGGAGCTAATAGCTCTGCGCGTAGGCAAATAGCTAATAGCTCTGCGCATAGGCAAAAAGCTAATAGCTAATAGCAAATAGCTAATAGTTAATAGCAAATAGCTAATAGCTCTGCGCATAGGCAAAAAGCTAATAGCAAATAGCTAATAGTTAATAGCTAATAGCAAATAGCTAATAGCTGTGCATGTAGCTCTCCAGAGAGCTCATGGGCATTTGTGCAGAGCCTGCCTTGGAGGCCACCCTCCTGGCGTGCCAACCCGCTGCAGGGCCTGGGAACAGGAGCAGCGATCTGGATGTGCAGACGGCCCGGTTCTGCATCGGCCAGGAGCGACGTACAGAGGCGAGGGAACCTGGGCCAGTTTGGTGCAGGTAAGCACTCCCAGAAGAACGGGCTTGTTGTTCCCGCATTGGACCTGGGGCTGGAGATTTGGGTTCATCTGCTGCGGCCGCCACAGGCTCTGCTTTTTTCCAAGTTGAATAAATCCCTTGCTGCCTGTCCCTCACTTCCTGACTTTTGGGGCAGGACAGGCTTGTGTTTGTACAGCTCCTAGCACACGAGATACTCAGTCTCATCCCTCAGTAATGCACTGAAGGCGGCGCTCGGTGCAGCCTGTCCCCCCACTTCCGACATCGGAGAGACTCCGGGGCTGGTACCGCTTCCCATTTTGCGCAGAGGCGCTCGGCAGAAGGCTCGTGCCGCCTGGATTGCGACGAGTTATTTTTACACCCTGCAATTCATGCAGCTAGGATGTACTTGTGGATTTTACTACTGCTTTTCTGTTGTTTGATTGGGCTTGGGTCAAGAGCTCCTGTCCAGGGCTCAGGTAATAACAAGTCACTTCGCTCGCAGTACAAATTGAGCTTCCTCCTCAGCCAGGAAGATGTGACATTAATTAACAGGGACGCCTCCTGCGTCTGGGGCACCAGAGGAAGGTGAGCTCCAATCCTCTCCGGGCTGCTCGCCCCTGTGAAGGGTGAAGCTGATGTGTCTTTTTCAAGTGGCAAAACCCCATAATTCAGAGGTACCACATCAGTGACTTATGAAGGTCTCTTTCATGGGTGAAATATCCTTTTCCCTAATGGGGTTTTACTTGCGGGAGGGTTCATATTTCATCCTTAAGAGACAGGTTGGGATATTTTGGGTGCACTTAACTCTTGGCACGCTGGCAGCTTCCAGACTGCCATCCAAAGCAATGCCCAGGAGAAAAGAGGGAGGGATTAGGTAGCCTTCGCCTCGCCTGCCTGCAGGGAGCTGGTCTGCCGGAGGAAGGGAGGGATGCTTGAGGCTGAGACAAGGGAAGGCAGCGTCGATGGGGAGGGGGAGCAACAGCTACCACAAAAGGCTACCAGCCCTTCTTTAGAAAGAGTCGCGATCTTTTAAATCCCCGTATTTTCTTTGCTGTGATCTCAGAGGCCTCCCCAGCCCTAAGCTGGACGCCCTTCACTTAGATCTGCTGAATGCAAGCAGCCAAAGGCAGGCGAAGCCCCAACCGCAGGCTCCCCTCCCTGCTATTTGACTGCGGGAAGAATACGGCACAACTCTCATTAGCTATTCACCTCCTCCTCCCTCACCCCCACGCTCCCCTCCATAGAGATGGCATTGTTTTTCTAACTTTCCCATCCTGATAGATGCTGACAGGTAAATTGTTCTCAGCACCACTAGGCTGCCGGAGGCTGATAGTCAAATGATTTTTTCTAATAACATGGAGGTTGGGGGTTTTTTTTGTTTTGTTTTGTTTTTTTTCTCCCCCCAACCTCCACCCCCAGCCCCCGGCCAATAATTTTTCAGTAGCTCTTTTCTTTCCCTTAAAGACACAACGCACCGTTTGCATTCTTTGCAAACCACGAGAAAAAGCAAAAGGAACTTTAAACAAAAGCTGGCATTTTTCAAAGCAATTATTAAGGGGGGAGGCGGGGGGGAGGCAAGGGGAGGGGGTTCAGGAGAGATTATTTTTAGAGATTAGGCCTGGAGTGATTGACAAATTGGCATGCAACAGTGTTTGTTTTAATCCGAAACAGGCAAAGAGAGGAATAAAACACACAGCCACCCACAGACAAGAGCACTTCAGAGTAGAGAAGCTGCAACCTCCAGTGCTAATACCCTGCTAGGTTATATCACGCACGCTTCGGTTTTAAAGGGTGTCTCGAGTGTGTGTTGCCATTTGCAGAGGTAGCATCCGTCGTTTGCATCCATACCGTGCAGCCTGCCCTCCCTTAGCAGAGAGGTCCCGGGGAGGGCAGCCCGGACCCCACAGACAGGTCCCGAAGCAACAACGGGACACGGCACCGAACCAGCGGCTCCTTCTGAATTCAACCGCGCTCGGTGCCGGCTAGCTTCTGCTTCCAGGGAGCTCTGTACGCGTCTCCCCGAACATCTGAAACGTGAAGACTGTGGAAGCTCGGACAGTGTCTCGCACAAGGACGATGGCTGGGGCAAGACCGGGATGCGGTGACAAGACTGCCACAAGGAAAGTGAACGCTGCTAATGGCTCGCAACGCATTAGGCATCGAGACAGGGAGTCTGAGGTACCCGACACCAGGCCTATGTCATACAATAATAAAAGTGATGGTTAAAATTGTTGGTAGAGACCTGACACGCTCATCATGTGCACTTCCCAGCTAAGAAAGCCAAAGAAAAGCTAAGCCACTGTATCTAGAGAAGGCGAGGAAGCTACACATACATTTCAGTTGAACTAGCAACCAAAGAAGACAAAAGACTAAATATACATTTCAAGCAAAACCAGTAAAAGGTGCATTGAATACGGGGAAACTGTCCTGTACGTAACATCCTCACATGCCTCAAAACAGGCATCCAATGCCTAAGGTGTCACAAATGTCTCAATCATTCAATGCACATCTGGAGTTTTGTAAATAGACCATCACTGGTAAAGGCTACTGCAAATTTACCCCACTGATGAACAAATTCCCCGAGACAGGTCCAGTAACCAATGCCTCTAGGTATCTTGTTTGACCGTGCGAGACCCATCGCTGCAAATAAGACACAAGTCTTCACACCTAGACAAACCCCAAAACAGAAGCCAGGCAGTTTAACAGTTGTAATATGATGGTCACCCTTTTCCTTTCTGTTTTGTTCAGACTTTAATCAGCCAACTATCAAGGAAAAATGCTTTGAAGCTGTATAATTCAATGGTATAAAGCAAGACAGAAGTGCTAGCAAGGTGCGTGCAGTCCAGGGAAGACCAAGAAGCTGTCCTGCCGTTCAGCCAACAAGCGAAGGGTCGCGGCTGTAAGGCCATACAAGAACTGCTTCCTGCCTGCCTGGGGTAAAGATCTCTTTGCAGCTCATATAATACAAGGACTAATAGCTCATTTTGTATTGGGAAAGAGTCTTTTTTCTGTCATTTAGTTTTATAGCTTGTTGGTAGTTATTAAAGCAAGCCTTTCTGCTATTCATCAACTGAATGTTGGGTCAATTCTTGCAGCACTAGGTTTAAAAACCTGCTTTTAAGTACAATACATCCGAGCCCGAGGGAACTGCAGGACTTGCTCTGGGAGTCGATACAAATCAGAGCCACACCTGTGCGGGTCCTGGGACGCGGGTTCGAGCCCCACACCGCCAACTTGTTGGACCGTGCTGATATATACTTGCATTCGTACCCCATATGTCCACATACCTGCATTCATACCCCATACGTCCACATCCCATAGACCACACACGTGCATTGGTGGAGCGAGGCATGGGCCAGGACGGCAGCTCCTCCTCAGAGGGATGCAGTTCCAAAAATGTCACCCCGGCCCCTGAGGCTGAACATTGCAGATGCTCCCTTGGCTTGGCTGGGGGCATCAGGTCTGCTGATCTTGCTTTTTGGTTCTGAATTGCTGGTGCAGTGTGGCTCCAGTTGCACTTACCGACCTAGCACCATGCCATCCAGCCACTTTAAGAAACCCCATCAACAAACCCAAAATGATTTCAGACTCATCTCAAGCCTCAGTTGCATCCCCGCCTCCCGCCCCCATCTCGACCTGGGTTTCGTCAGACTCCCCTATTTGTCGAAACCGTTTTCTGTCTCCTGTTGCTTTGCAAAAGGCCCAGCACAGACACTGGTGACAAAGGAGATGGCACGGTGGAGCCCTGTCGAACACAGGTCGGTCTGCCCTCAGCACACGTGAGAGCCTCTGCTTTTTCCTCGTACCCTGTAACTCTTGCAGGGCTCGCCAGGCCGCAGCCTTGTTGAATGGATCTGAACTGGTACCAGAGGGAACCGTCTCTGCACAAAGGCTGTCCGAAAACCCAGAGAGAAATCTGTATTCCCCAGTCTCTTTCCGTCACAGGTGTTGTCTGCAGCAGGGTAAGCAATAGCTTTGCAGGGGAAAGGGCTGGGTTTTTTTCTTTTTAAAGTTGACACAGTCCTTCAGACCTCACGAGAGCAATTGTATTATCATTGGGCTTGGCAAAGACCCTTTGGGAAAGGTGGGGAAGGGGGAGAGGAAACTCTAAAATTTGGGCCAGTGCACCTGAAAAAGATCTCTCAAACAGGAAAAGACTTGCCTTATACTCACGGCCTGCGCTGGTGCCGAGGGAGACGTCCTTATTCGTGACGCAGAAACCTGACGTCATGGTTAGACCAGGTGCTTTGGGTCAATGTGATGTAATTTCCCCAAAGCACCTTGTCTGCCTACGTCCTTAGACCAACACGGGCGCAACCAGCACCCCCAAACCACATCGCGGTCAGCAACGAGTGCCTGTGTCTGCTCCCTTCCCTGCGACGCAGACCCAGGTTCTGCACCGTCCCGCGCGCCTTTCCCTGCCGCAGGGAACCGAAGTGACTCCCACGGCGGCGTGTCGGGCTGTCGCTGGGAGGGCAGCGCGTTGCCTGATGAGGAGTGAAGTGTCAGGGTGCGCTCTTGGCTGCCTGCAGCATTTCATCTGAGACCTGGGGACGCCGCGCAGCGCTTTGCAGCGCCGATGGGATCAGGGCCTCTCCAGCGAGCGCCCGTTCAATGCCAGCTGGATCCTGTTTCCAAATAACCCCACCGAGGATGCTAACAGGCTCCGGGCCCTTCCCCGCTCTGCGTAAGGAGGAAGGGAAGAGAGAAAGGTGTGGGAGAGAACACACTTTTGCACTTCAGAGGTCCATCATCCTAGCAACAGACTATTCATCCTCACCAGGCCCCGCGTGCCTGAAAGCCAGAGCTGTCTGATGGAGATCTGAGTCTGCCAAGTTGCTATGCCCAAATGCAGGGAGGGAGAAAGCCCACAGCCGTGAAACCGAAGCCAGAATAATGTGCGTCTGCATTTCAAAGGCCCGCGCATGCCCCACGTTTGGAAACATGCTGTCACGCCAGATCGATGATCCTGAAGCGTTTTCGCTGTGGAGGCGGCTGTTGAAGCGTGTAGTACGTTTCCTGCGCTGTGCAATTTTTAAACTACGCCGAACAGCAGGAATGCGGCAAGAATTGGAGCGCCTCGAAGGTGCCTGAGTCACGCCGCTCGTACCCACGGATCGGGAGGCTGTCACCAAGAGCGGGTTGGAAGCGCTCTCCCTCCCACAGCCCAGCGCACGTGGTGCTGCTAGCCGCCTTCCAGCACTGCCAGATCGGTCCCTTTGGAAGCCTGAGTTGGACCTTGGGGGCTGACGTTGCAAAGCGGTGTGCAAAATTTTAGCAACGTGACACCCTGTGAGTGTGGAGGGGTGAATGCCTTGCATCCTTTTTATTGCATGCATGCAAATATAACGAGGCCCTGATTGGCTTCACCCAGTACGGGGAACTGGCTATACCTGTGGCCCAAGTACCTGGAGATGGGTTTGAATATTCCTTCCAGGTGCAGACAGCTTCCAGAGCGGTCATGGCAGCACCGTACGTGTACAGAATAGAGCCCTGAGGATCCTGTAGTGCAACACAAAACACGTCCATACCGCAATCAGTTGCACCGATCTCCGAGATGCAACCATTTCTGGGACTTGTCACGACAGAGGTTTGAGGGGGAAGGTGGCACGGATCAGCTGACACCCATTAACACGTTTCAGAAGACCAGTGGAGGCAAGGCACTCTGGGCTGGGCGCTTAAAGATGCTTGCGCGGACAACTACTCAGTCCGAGCCTGGCAGGAGCACAGCTAGCATCATCCCTTAAACCTGGGTCTAGACAAGGCCTCTGCAAGAACAGCAATTCAATATTACATGGCAACCCTATGTAAGCATGTGCAGGGCATGAGGAATAGTAGGAGGAATCTCAGGGAGGGCATCACCAACCCTTGGGTAGAATTGGGGTAGGGCTGGAGCCCATGCATAGTGCTGTGGGGTCTTCGATGGCCACAGGAGGCCAGGCCTTCTGCTTTAACCCTCCCAAAAGCAGCTCCACATCTCACACCAGCCGACAGGGGAAATAGCCCTGGCTCAGAAGGAAAGCATGCCTCCTAGTCAGTCAACACATCACGCTCTTCCAGCGCGGGGGCAGCTCCACCGATCCTAGCTGTGCTCCGCTGACTACGCCCAGGTTGCATCTACGCGTGTTAATGCACATTCAATCCAGGACCTCCGTTGTGAGGTACTAAAAAAAAGTGCATTAGCCTATATAAAGGCACATCCACTAAAGAGCATGTTTTGGTTTCTTTAGTGATGCTTTCATGCGCGTTAAAATCGGCTGATGCGCATTAAAGTGCACATGTAGACGCGCCCGCAAAGCAAGACGGTACAGCCGGAGCTGGCCGTGATGCCCAGGCTGTCCGCAAGGAGGACTCTCACACAAAACCCGGCCGGCCGGCCAGGAATTTCACGAGCTTTAGACTGAACTGTGCCAAGAAAAACACGAACAGATGAACAGGCCTGGCCCAGCTGCACGAGGAACCGGGGGCAAGGGTGGGAGAATTAAATTAATTCCGTCATTATCAACCTGACCCCTGGAATTACTGGGGGAATGGGCTGGAGGGCTCATGGCAGTACGCTAAAGCCAAGGAGATCAGCTGATGCAGCATCTGCCAGCCCAGGCCGGATCTGCTGTCGTCGCCACCGTTCCAGACGGAGCTGGAGTCAAACCGGATTGCTGCAGGCTGCACGTTCCTGCTAGCGAGCTCCGCCACGCGCCGCGAGCGCTCAGAGAGCGGCAGTGCAGGGGGCGGGTTGGCGGTGGTGCTGCTGGTGACCCACACGCTCCAGCCGGACTCCCACTATCTCATCGATACCGCTTAGCCCAAATCTATTCAACCGCAGACCATGCTGCAAAGCTCATGCCCCTCCAGTACACCTGGAAGCCCCCCCCCAGCGCTGCAAAAGCCCCTCATTGCTGACCCGCTGCCCCCCACCTCAGTGCCCCCGGCTCTGCTGATGCCCCGCTGCTCTTCTCGCCCTGGGTTCGACATCCTCCTCTACCCAACTTGCCCAGGGTGTCTCTACCTGCTAACCGCATCTACCCGATGCACAGCGGCAAACTTATTGGATCTGTTGCAGAGAGTTTAGTCAAGTCCCTTTGAGGTAAAAGGCCACAGCACCAATCCACTGCCTTCCTACTTCAGGGCACAGGGAGCTGAAAAGGGGAGGCCGCGGGCAGGGAAACGCAGCGGCGTGCCTGAGACAGCATCTTTGATCTGGGCAGGGAACATCCCGTGCTCCGGGGCCAGACCGCACGGCACAGCAAATGCAACCGCACGGCGTGGAGAGATTTCTACGGCTGCAACCCAATCCCCACCGCCGAGCCGCCCGCCAAGCACGCTCCGGGCCCCTCTGGTTCCCCGCCGCTGCCGCACACAGATATTTATGTTCGCTTAAGAAAGAGAGAGGGAAAAAAATCCATCTCACCAGATTAGATCTCGAATGAATTCAGCCCGGCGTGAAAAGGACCGGGGAGGGAAGGGAACGGCGCGCAAGCCTCTCACCCTCCTACCTGCCTCGAGACCGAGACCGGCGCGGCGCTCGCCAGGCGGGGGACCGCTGCCCCTACTCAGACCCCTGGTACCGAACGGCATCCGCCCAAAGACCACGGGGCATCTCAGGGACGCGAAGTGGAGATTGAAGAGAGTACTGCTGCTGGCGAAGATGGAGGAGGGGACGTTGGGGATCATCTGGACACGCGTCGGGGAGGTGTGGGGACCATCTGGGAGCAGCACGGGAAGGGCAGGGCTTTTCCTAGTATCGCTAACCACCCTCTTGCCCAAGGGACCTCACCCAGAGGCCTTGCCATTTTGCCCCAGACTTTCCATGCCCCGTTTTCATGCTTTCAAAAAGTTCTGGGCTTGGTTTGCCATTCGTGAGCTCCCCCCGCTCCCCTATGCTAAACACGCCCAGCCAAACACGCTGCCGAGACCTTATCCTGCCCAGATGCCTGCATAGGATGCTTTTTAAAGGGAAAAAGGTAGCAGCTCCATTGCCAGCTTCCTTTACGTGCAGCATACCCCAGCCCTGCCCCGGGGGGACCTGGGGCAGGTGACGGCGGAGCTTCCCAAGCACTGACCTGGGCTCCACCACAAGACGTGCCCTCTTGGCACTGGTGCAGAAAGCCACCTCCCAGAGCTGCGGACTTGGTCACTCAGCACTGGAGACGGCAGAGGGGCAGAGGGAGGTGCTGGGTAGAAGGGGGCAAGGGGTTGGTACTGATTTCAGAGATTGCATGCACGACCCTCTTCCATCTTTTGGACCCTGTAACAACAGGCAGGACTTCCTAGCTTTGCCACTGACCCTCTCTCCACCGTTCCCTGCCTCAGTTTCCCCACTGCTGCAGCAGGCCTGATGAGGCTTTACCCACTTTGGGAAAATGGCCAGAGAAGTCCACGTGAAGCCCAGTCTGCAAAGTCCAATTGATTTCGACCGGTCCAGCCAGCCCGCGCCTTGCAGAGCCCTCACAAGTGGAGAGGGAGCGGGTTCCTGGGACGCGGGCGCTTGCCCGCTATGGTACTCGGACCGAGAGCTAGTACATCTTTTTCACGGGCCATTGAACAGGCCTCAGATAGTAATGAGTTTTGGCGACTACTGACCTGGGCCACATGCAAGACCAGGGCCCAGGGTGGAGAGATTTCTCCCTCCCATCACCAACCCCTGGGAGCTACCCTCTGTTCCCTGCCTCTGAAAAGAGGATCTTATAAAGGAAAGCCAAAGAGACCCTTAGCTCCAGCAGCGTGGTAACCCTATCAGCGCGCACTGGAGATAAAGGCTCCTTTCTCCATGGGAAGAATCAAGGCTTCAGTGAGAAGTGAATTATGAATGAAACCTTAAGCTTTTAAACTTTTAACCTGCGCGTTTCTAAGAAAGTCTCCATTAAGGAGGAGACAGGGCAGGAAAGAACAATGGGTTCAAGCGGAAGATGCTGAATTTTCCAGGCTTTTAAAATACACCTTGAGTTTCAACGGAGTATTTCATGTACAGAGACTGCCATTCTCAAGACGCATGGGAAACACCGATTCAGACCGAGACTTAGGCTCTTCTCATGCAATAAGGTAGATGAGGCCGGCTAAAGAAGAATCGGGCCCGCTCAACACCTCTGCACAAATTCATCCAGGACCAGAGGTACCGATTCATAGATTTTAGGGTTGAAAGGGACCTATTATATCATTGAGGGGGCATCATTTCCTGCCCCTGCTATGCGTTCACCCAGTCCCCTCTCATGTACCTCCAGGGAAGGGGACAGCACCACCCCCTTGGAAGGATATGCCATATTTTGGCAACCCTCGCTGTCAAGAATGTTTTCCTGACGTCCGGTCTAAATTTGCTCTCTTCCAGTTTGCGGCCAGTGTTCCTAGTTACCCCAGTGGGCGCCCAGGCAAACAGAGTATCCCCTATTTCTTGCTGTCCCCCCACAATGAGTTTGTAGATGCCCACAAGATCCCAGTAAAGAGGGCCACATTGCCAGCAGACCTCACAGGAGCGTTGGGACGTGATAGTTGGGAGTCCAGAGCTCAAGCCACCCACTACCAAGGTGGTCAAAGCTGGGCAGTGCAATGAAAATTGCTCTATACGTGGCATTGCGAAGAGAGTCCCAGAACGACTGGCTCGGGACAGGCATGGCGGCAGCGACGCTCCAACCCTAGCGTGGGGTAAGAGTGAGGGAACGTGGCATATTTTACCTCTGGGGTACTGAACTGACCGGTAGCGACCGAAATTCATGGCTCAGGGGAAGGTTCCTCTGTTGAAAGGATTTCAGGCATGACTACGGTGCCAGCCCAACTGGCGCACATTTGGGATCTCAAAAAAGCCCTCCCTTGGCTTTTTCTCTCCTCGTTTCGGGACCAGGAGAGCTGTCAGCACAGCGATGGGAGACGCGCTCTCGAAACCCCGACCCACCGAGGGCAGGGGGAGCGCAGGTGACCTAACGCGCGTGTCACACCGACTTCGTGACACCTGTGCAGTGAGACACACTCGCTGTCGGGCGCGACGTCCATCCAGAAGCAGCACCGCAGGGTGACAGATGGGAGTTGGCAAGCTGTAATCGCCGTCTCACTCTGTTGAGACTCAGCTGCCCCCATTTTATTGCAGTGCCTCTCCTTGTATATTTTGGTGTGTGATGAGGGAAGCCAGGCATTTTAAAGAGCAGCTAAAGCAAGGCAGATCGTCTCCCAGGGGTTTCTGGGCACCTGGGATTAAGGTCCATCATCTTGGAAGACAATCTACTGCATAAAATGCTTCAAGCCCCCGGGGGCCATCTGCACAGTCTGGTGCAAGCAGCCGGCGCGGTGTCTTGGGGGGACGCCTCCCCAGGGGAAAGGCCTGAAGGAATAATCCTGGTGAAGCCTGTGCCCTGCCCAGACTAGCCACAATATTTCCACATGGGCCACTCACGCTAGATTTGGAGGGTGAAGCACGCTGCGTGGAGCAGCGCGTGGCAGGACAAAAACCAACGCCGTTCCCACGACAGACACTCATGCCGTGGGCAAAGTTACTCCTTCTCAACTTGAGCATTGCCCGGGTCCCTATGACGGGATTCATAAAACGTGGTCCGCTTGAACTTGACCCTCTTACACCTCGGCACTGGCTGGCCCGATCGCACCAAGACCTGGGAAGGGGTCCGCCCGCTCGAGGGCTGAGGGTAGGGCTCCTTCTTGCCCAAGTGCTTGCGCCTCGCTGGGCACATCGGGTGCTCACCTCTTCCAAGAGCCAGGCCCCTGCTTGGCAGGTGGTGGGGGTCGCGCCAATCTTGAGGTGCCCCAATTAATGGCAGCTCTTTCCAGCATGGGCCCGAAGCGGCTGGGTCGGCAATGTGTCCTCAGGTGCCAGGAGGAGCTGCAGGTCAGCACCACGGGGCGCCTGGGGCAGAGCTGGGGAAGGCCCCTGCCCATGTATTACATCCTGCCCCATCCAGGGCTAAGAACATCCCTCATCTTCACCCGCAAACTAGGCACAAGAGAGATGAAAGGTAAGAGCAAAGCTAGACGATCCCCAGGCGGCTTTTTGCCCAAGGCAGCTCCTGCTAATTTTAGCTTCCTCTCTTGCTCCCGGGTTCAGCAGCTGTTCGGCAGGCGCGGGCTGCTTACGACCAGGCAACACATCCACGGAGCCCACCCCCGAGGACCCTGGGGTCTGAGGCTGGACCTGGCACCCCCGGCGGGGGAACTGCCAGGGAGAGCATCGTCCAGTGGTTAGCCAGCTGTGCCCTGCCTCAGGCTCCTCCAGGACTAGGCACGCGTGCACTTGGTGTGCCCAGGCGAGGCACACGTCATGCCCCGAGACCAAGGCATACCTTGCTGCAGAGTCGGAGGTTACGCCACCCTTCAGCACAACCTCTTTTCCTCTGCCCCGGCTCCGCAGAGACGGCCGAGGAGCTGCTCTGATCTGCTCCGTGGCGCGCGCGCGCGAGGCAGGACGCCGGGCTGCATGACAGCTCCCACATTTATTCGCTCGGCAGAGGGAAAAGGCAGCAGAAGCTGCTATGCTATCCAGCAGAATGCATTTAAATACCTAATAGGAGAATGACGAATCTGGGCGCGGGAGATGTTCGCTGCTTCCTTATTCATACAGTGCCGTGCGCGCATGGGGGGACAAGGGGAGCTGGCGAGGCGGCGCTGCTCACCGAGAGCTGCTTCGCACGGAGGGGCGCCGAGCACGGCGGGATCCCGCGGAGGAGCCTCGACCTGGCAGGGAGCAGACGGGGTGCTCCTCCATCCCCGCGCGCTTGGGCAGACTTGCTGAAGCTCATTTGCAACCCAGCACCTTCCAGGCAGAGCCCCATTACAGCAAGCAATCGGCGGAGAGACCCGGAGGCGGGCTTGGTCCAGCACCAGTGCCGGTTTGGGGCTACGAAGGCTCTCTGGCTTCCTCGGGCAATGTGCTGGGCAGCTGGGATCAGCTACGGCACGTGGCAGTGACTGAGTTGGTCCCAAAGGCGATGCAGAAATGGCGTTTTCAGTGCCAGGTCCAGCCCTGTTTTGTCAATCTGAGCCCGTTAACCCCATGAACTGCACCCGGGCAGCTGCCCTCCCCAGGGTCGCCGGACGGGGTTAGGCCAGCAATGGTGCGATTGGGCTTCATCAGGCAAGAGGTGGCAATGAGGCTGCCAGGAGAAGGGCAGCTTCTCTCTTTCGGGGCTGATGCACTTGCAGCAGGAGACAACCCAGGTCTGGCACGTGCTCGTCGGATGCTGCAAGGCGGCGGCGGTTTCACCACATTCGTTTCAGGAGCCTCAGCTGCAGAAGCGATGCCATAGAGCTTGGAGCTCTTCCAGGAAAGGAAGCACCCGTGCTACATGCCTGACCGTACCTCGCACCAACGTCTGGCCCATCCCAGCCGGAAAGGCCCCGGGCGGGCACTGGCGCTAGCCCAGCCCGGTGCCGCGCGCTGGGGGAAGGACTCGCGCAGCCCTTCTCCCTCCCTCCAGCTCCCGTGCAGGTTGCTAGAGACCAGCTCAAGACACTGGACCAGATGGCCCGGCGTCCGTCCGGTCGTGTTGTTCGAACATCCCCACGCAGACGGGGGGACGAGCAGGATCAAGCCTGGCTGGAGAGGGCGCGGGGGAGCCCCGCAGCTGTTTCACAGGCGGTGGCTTTCGGCTGTAATTAGGGGGGTAGCCGCAATATTTCCTAGTTGTGCTCAGGGACACACAAGCTGCTTATTTTCCGCGTCTGAAATATCCACGCATCTGCCTCTGACATAACATGGGCTTCGGGGGTTTTGCTGGAGGGAACAGGGAGGAGAAATGAGAAGCCGACAAAGTTTTACACGGGGCACAGAGGGAGCAGCTATCGCTGTCCTGGCTCTTCCCGGCCCCGTCTCGCGTTCAACCTTTAAGCCCGGCTTGGAGGGAGTCAGTGCTCAGCCCCGTGGCCCAGGGTGCAGCTCCTGAACACGTGTGCTGGAGCCACGGCTCCGGTCCCACGTGCTCTCCGCCGGCTCCCCGAGACCGTGTGTGTTAAAGTCATTAGGGCTGTGGCAGAGCACCGAGGTTCAAAGAGCCGAGGGCCCCGTCCACGAGCTGTCAGCAGGGACGGGGGCACGCGGCAGATTTGTGGCTCCTCTCTGACCCGGTCACGCCAACTAGATAACACGCAGGGCTCGTCGGCATCTGCTGCTCAGTCTCACTCCCCCTCGCTTTGAAACTACCCGTGTCCATGCACACAGCATCCCACCTCCCTCCTTCCCCCGTGGGCCGGGGATGCCTGTCCCCAGACCCTAACCGAGGGTCCAGGGCAGGGGTCGAGATGCCCGGCCATACGTGCGGACTGGTTCCTCACGCTCCTCTCCCATTCAGGGGGTGCTGAAGCATCCCCCTCTTCCTAAGACAGGGAAATGCTTCTCTTCAGAGCTTATCCCGGAGACACGCGTGCGCTGGGGTGGGGGGGATTTGCCACCGCCCTGACAAAGGCCTGGCTTTGAGCATGCGTGTAATTTTGAGCATGCATGTAAAGGGGAGGGGAAGGCGGGTGGCGTATCTGCACGTCCGGGGCAATGGATTTGTTTGGTTTCTATTCCTCGCTGCGCAGGGAGCAGGGAAGCCTATCAGGACTCCGCGGACAGCGGGGCAAGGTCAAGCGGGAGGGCCGTTCGGGCCGTGCCCTTAGCTGGGCTCGTTATTTTTGTTTTACGCCACTGAAACCGGGAAGCGCCGCACTCCTTGCTACGCAGACAAGGAAACCGGGGGCACGTCTACATCCCTTCCCGGTGCTCCTGGAGCGGGTCGCTCGTGCTGCCTACCTGCTCCCGCTGCAAACCGCAACGCGCCCGCCATGGCTTGTGGGCGCTCCGTGTACTGGACCGCGGGGGGCACGCGCTGCGTACGGGCTCCCGGCAGAGCAACTTTAACCCCAGATGACCTGCGGTGTCAGGCCTGTCCCCATTTGGGGCCTGACCTGAGCACCTTGCCCCACCAGACAGCACCTGAACTGCAGGCCCCGAGGCCCGGGACTTTTAGCTGCACCCAGCCTGAAAGGGAAAGGCTTTCCCGCACTGCCAGCATTTCCCCCCGGGATGCTGGGGATGCACCAAATGCACTGCTGTTTCTCGCCAAAAAGAAGGAGAACATGGACGAGCCGGGAATGGGGGCACCCCCTGGGAGCCCCGCCGTCAGGGTCCTGCTGGGGTGGAATCGGAGCAGGAACCTGGCCCCGTCTCTCCCTCGCACCTCTTTCGAAGGAGCAAGGACGTTTCTAGGCACGGTGCAAGGACACAGCAAAGCAAAGTGAGCAGAGCCACACTGCCCAACAAGGGCACGTTCAGGCCGGGAGAGCCCTTCCCAAGCAGATCTGGTTTGTCTGCTGGGTTACAGCAGGCACGCAGGTGCCCGGGCCCCCCCGGGAGCAAGCCACGTGAAACCCAGCTGGCCAGGCCGAAGCTAGCGAGCGCCCCCCGTCCCGACACCGCGCCGGGGCTTCTAGCAGCCCCGCGGCGGCAGAAGCCCCCAGCCCTGCGGCTAGGACACGCGTGGCGAGGCACCTCCCAACGCATCCTCCCGAAACTGCTTTCGTGTCCTCGTGAACCACTGCAGCCAAGTGCTCCGCGTGAAGCATGCACTCCTTCCTTTTGCCACCTGTGCCGGCCACCGCCAAAGCCACGCGTGACCGTGACCCGAGCCCACCCGCGACCCTAGCGGAAACCCAACGCGCTTGCTCTTTGCTTCGCCCCCTCCCAGCGCTCTTCGCTCGAGCGTCGGTGAAACGGGGCAAAGCAACAGCTGCCTCCGCGCCCTGGCCCCCGAGCGAGAAAGTCCGAGGGAAACGGGAGCGCCGTTAACTTCAGCGTGACGCTTTGCACGCCTGATCTCGGAGAAACGGCGGCGGCTCCCGTCGTCTCTCAAGAGCCACCCAACGCCAAGGCCGTCACGAGGCTGCGAGGAAAATCTCCGATGAAAGGGGGACCGCCGGGCCCCTCCAGGCAATCGGCGCTGTCCTTTAGGCTGCTGGTTTGCTTGTTTTCGGCTTCCCCCCCAGGGTTTAAGGGAGAGGCATATTCTGACACCAGTCCCCTTTGAGGATAATGCACAGAGACCTATAAAGGTGATTAATTCTCCATTAAACTCCATGAGGTCGTAGACGGTTTTATAGAGGGCCCTGTCGGCTCCTGAGAACGTACTCCAGCGGGCACAGCTCCAGCCTCTCCCCTCGCTTTGGCTGGCCCCCGAGGGGGGAGCACCTCTTTCGGGACCCCTGGGCCAAGGTTTGGGGGTGGCAGAGGCACGGGTTGTAGAGCTGTTCACCCTTCAGCACCCCTTCTCCAGAGGCCACGGGCTCCCTCCTCCTGGCTGGATGTGTGCCTGGCCCTACCGCATAAAAGCAGGCTGAGCACACAAGGAGGGTTATTACACCAGAGGGGAAAAAAGATGGAGCCAAAAGCAAGAGGCATGTTTAGCACATCTAGATTTTGCACACCCCCAAGGGTAAACCTGATAAGCCTGTCAGCTTATTTACAGGGCAACAAAAAGCTCTTACAGGTCTGGGAAAAAAAAAAGACAATCCTGGTCTAATGCTGACATATTAGAGTTTGCTCCCCCTCCGCTCCCGCCCGGGGGGAGAGGAGTGACGCCTTCCTGCATTCAGCAGCCACAATAAGCCTCACCCCGGGGGTCATTTTTCATGTCCAGGCGAGCAAGCCTGCCCGTAACCCAGCCTCGCACTCCTGGCCAGCTCCCCCGGGCGCTGCTCTCTGGCGAGCGGCTCAGAGGAGGGAGTCTGAACCCCTTGAAAGCAAGGCCAGCAATCCCTGGGAATCCAGGCAGGGTCCCGCGACACCTGTCCCAGTGTATGCATCACCCCACACCTCATCGCTTGCCGCTGGCGGGGGGGTTCGGCGCCGCGGCGCATTAGGTGACCGCTGGGGATAGGCACGTGAGAAATGCACTGGGTTGAATTGAGACGGGTGCTGGGTCCGTGCACCTTTGAAGCTGTAACAAGAGCAGAGGCACGCCGGAGGAAGTGAACTCTGGACAGCCGGGGGTAACTGTTCTCAGCTGTTACCCCGAGAAAGAAAGCCCGAAGGACTGGGGTCCAGGTGGTCCCCAAGCTTGAGTTGCCATCTCGTGGGATGACAGAGCGAGGGGTGCGGAGGTGCGGGCCGGCAGCCACCCACGGGGTCTGTTACGCGCAGGAGAGCTCAGGTGCATTGCAGAGGCGAGGAGCCTTTCCCCCCAGAAATAGGGCCAGGGAAATCCCCTCCAGCCTGCAGCAGGAAACAGGTGCTAGGAGCCCAAAGGGCAGCTCCCGCAAACAGCTGGAAATCCACCTCCTGCTGCACGATTCACCGAGTCTTTCTGCACCGACACTGCAGAGCGTGGCCGGGGAAGGTCTCAGGGTAGAGCTGGTTGAGAGGGTGCTGGCTATATCCCCAGGCTCCAGCTGGATCGTTGCAGTTCTGCTGCTGCTGCTAAGAGCACATACCTTGTGCCTTCTGGCTCCCTAAAACGGCCTCCAAAATAAGAGTGAAGCAGCTGGCAGGAGAAGAGCGATGCCCGTGCCCAAATGGCATCAGCTTAGCAGCGGGGCTTCCAGGGTGGGAAGAAAGAAAAGGGAAAGGAAAGCTGTCCCTGTTGCGGCAGGCAGGGTGCGGTGTGTAAGTGGGGATAATTGCACACCTACAGGCTCTAGGAACGTGACAGCTCATTGTAAAAGCACGGCACGCTCCTCCTCGCGCGCGAAGACAGGTTGATGAGCGCACGCTGCCGGTGCCTGGAACCTGAAGCACGGCTCTTCTGGCCAGACAGGTGTCCTCCCCCCGGCCTCGGGACAGTGCTGGGTGCTTCCCCAAAAGCTAGGGTCCAACACAGATGATCCATGCAGACGGTACAAAAACAACAAGGGTGAACCTAGCTACGAGTAAAACTATTCCTCAGGGACGGCCCCTGAGCGCTCTTCCGGGCTCAGTCTGGACCAGCAGCTCCGAGAAATACTCTCAGGCCTCGCTCCACTCTTCTCTGGGAAGTGCACATTGCAAGCACCCGCGCAGAAGATGCTTGTCGCATCCTGCTTGCTCATCACTTGGCCTAACGATGCACGCTTCACTGTCAACACTTCATTTCCAGCCCCTTCAGCACTTTCATTGCTCATCTGAATTCCCTCCAGCTGTGGGGGATTTCTCCGATACCGAGGTGCCATATCCTAAATCTAGGCCACTGTGGGGCTAGGGAGAGAGGCGCTGTTATCTCCCTATCTCATGCTGGATTGCCTCTGGTGTGCACCCCAAATGGCATTAGGCTCTTGTCACCTGCATTATCACCCTTTCCCACTCTCAGCCCTGTTGTTGTTGTCGTTATCTCCGCTTTCCAAGTTCGCACCTTCCCTTGCTATAGAGCTACCGCCAAAGTTAATCTCCTCCAGAAACTCCGAAGATCTTCCTCCCTGCTTGGAATTTAAATGGGCTCTTTCCCCTCCTGGAAGAAGAAGAGCAGCTCCCGTTCCCATTAAGAGGGTGTAAACAAATGCATCAAACATCCAACCCAATATGCATCATTTCGGTGACAGGAGCAGGGCGAGCAGGGGATACGCAGCGCTGCGTCCGCCTCCACCTGAACAAGGTTAATTCAAGAGCAATTTCCGGGGGAGCCGTCAGTCTGACCATGACACCGAGTGGGCACCAAACCAGTCATTTCCAGGACAGAGCTGCCAGCCAGGGGTGCTGGAGATCTCGGGGGCTGAGGAACTGCAGCGACACGCGGGGAATGTGCTGCATGGGCAGAAATTCCTGTTTTCATGCAACTCTCCCCAATAATAAAAGCACCAGGGAAGAGAGAGGAAGAAGTAAATGTACAGAGAACAGCCCGTTTGTGCCGGAGAGGCAGAAATGAGTCCAAACGGAGGGGGTTTACCAATCTTTTCCAGAAGGCGTCAGCTGGTTTTTAATGCTCCCAGAGGAATAACACCCAAATCACGCCCCGCCTCGGCCTCTCGTCACAGGTTTCTCCATAATTGCAGTCTCCATGTTGCGCACTTCTTTCCCCCTCCAAATTAAGCTGGTTAGTGGCTCAATGTTTCCTCTCGCAAACCATTTCAGAGCTCTTCCATGGGCTTTTTAGCAGGTCGCCCAGTTTTTTCTGAAGATGCCCTCTCCAAATATTGCCCCGAACAAGAAAGGTCTCGTTCCTTGCTCGGTTACAACCAGTTAACGCCAGAGAAACCCCGTCACCTTCATAGTATCATAGTACCTAGGGTCAGAAGGGGCCTAGAGCAGGCCATCTAGCCCAACTTCCATGGGCTTCATCTCGATTTGCGTCTTATTTTGCCTAAATTCGTATCATCCTCTCGCACACCCAGAGCTTCTGCAGAGCCGAGGCCTTGTGCGAGCAGCGAACAGCTGCGGTGCCGGCCCGCAACCGCCCGACCACCAGTTTGTGCCCGAGCCCTTGCTCTGCAAAGCCTGCCGAGGTAAAACCAACGTAGAGGGTGCTTTCCAAAAAAATGGACTTCCAGATCCTCAAATGCCTGCCATCCACAGCCACTGGAGGCACCCCTTCGTGCAGAGGTAAAGGAGCGGACTGAGCAATGAGGTGTGAAAACATCCAGCGCGGTCCTCCTTAACCAGGCTTTGTCACAGGATTTCCTTAAGGGCCATTTACTTCTTATTGTCTAGACTTATCTAGACAGAACCACGAGCAACAGCCTCATTCAGGGGTGTTGGTGGCAGCCGCGTGGGTCTCAGGGCATAGAGACACGGTTCTTTGAGTAAATGAGATCTCTTTTATTAGACCAACTCAACAGCTGGGAAAAATTGTTCTCTGCAAGCTGTTGGACACGAACAGCCTTCTTCAGGCACAGGGAGAGTCTGCCGGTGTTCGCGTGCTCCTTTGGGGGAATAGAAACCAATCTGCAAAATGCACGTCTGTAAAAATGCAAATGCATGGCAGTGAAGATCAGAGGTGATGGGAGACGACAGGTATTATTTTAAATGTATTAGAATAAATTTATTACAACGTAGGAGCTATTTCTGCCTTTTTTTTGATGTATAGACAATTGCTCACACACTCAACACCAGCAGACTCTCCCTATGGCTGAAGAATGGTGTTTGCGCTCAAAATCTGCCAGCAAAAACACCCCCAAAAAACAATTTTCCAACTTTTTAGTTGGTCTAATAAAAGCTATCGCAGCCTCATTCAGGTTCACCCAGGGGGCAGGCGGTGTGAAATAACGATCTACCTCAGAAATGACATTATCAGGTTTCTGTTTGGAGCCCGGGGGTGGAGAGACCGGGAGGGAGCGCAGGGACTGCAGCTATTTGCGGTCACAGATCTGCCTGTCCCATGACCCACCCTTCTCCTGCTTAAAAATCGTGCAGCGGGGAACCTTCCCAAAAGCACCGCAGTGACCAAGCAAGCCTGTGCCTGATTTCCAAAAGCAAGGTAGCACCGGGAAGCCTAACACCGAACGTTTTAGTACTGGTGGGGGGGGCTGCAATTGCTTCTCTTTGCATTCTGGCACGGCAAGCAGCTGCACACCCCCGCATGCAAGCGGAGATGCTGCCAACTGTTCAGAGATGCACGGGAGAGCAGTATCCTGGACAGGAGTGTGCGAAGTGCTGGGTCAGCACCCCCTCGCTGGCAGCCCATCCGTCTGCCAGGTGAACAGTGACTGAAGGCCTTGCTTGGTGCGTGCTAGGTTTTAAAGATACTTGGCAAGTGCCCCCCAAGAAGGCTCAGGGGTGTGGGTTGTGGCCGCGCTGGTCTGAGGACACAGGCAGACAAGGTTCCTTGGGTGAATCTGAGATTTTAGTTGGTAAATCTGAGATTTACCCCAAAATACCGGATTTACTCCAAGAACCTTGTCTCCCAACAGGGCTGGCAGCAGGACAGGGCAATGCAACAGGAAGCCAGCGCCTGCCGCAGCTGCGTGCCAACCTGTTGCTGGCCTTTTCAACCTCCCCTGAAGGCCTCTCCCAGTCCCACTTGCTCAAGCATAATCGACTTTGCCATAGTCTGCGTCTCATTTGTAAACGGGGTCTCTGATGGCAGCCTCTTACTGGCCAGCAGACCTTTGCCGGTGTGCATTATATGGCTACTTCGCTCTCTCAAAGTACTTCCCTATGGCAGAGGCGGGCACACCGAGGCACGCGGGTATCAAGCCAAGTAAAGAGGTCCTGCAATTAGAGCTAAAAGAAAGACCCAGAGGCGTACGATCCCCGACTCTGACCACTAGGCACTTCCAGAGACAGGAACAGAACCGGGGAAGCTGCACTCCTACCCATTTGCTCACGCTCCTCCACTTGGCAAGCCTTGAGGAGAGGGAGGAAGAGAGAAAAAGGACATTGCATTCCCTGATCAAACACCCTGTTAGGTTACTGCAGCATGCATGGGGGAAAAAACTATTGGAAATGCGCAGTCAGAGCTAGTGGCCCCTGGGCTGGGGTGTAATGTGAAAGCTCCGTGGGCCATGGGGAGGTGGGGGGTGGAGGGTTGCTTTGGCTTTTTATGAATAAAACACATAGCAGAGCCAAGTCTGGAGCAAGGAGGAGGCTGCAAGGAGCTCTCCAAGGCTGCTTGGATCAACAGAATTAAAAATAAACACACCATTGTGATGCCAAGGCTGGGAAGACGGTGGCGTAATGAATTTCTAAGGGAGTCATTATGACACCGGGTGCCCGAGCTCTCTCTGCAATCTGGGAGACATCCGTAATCCTGGGGACTGGGAGAGAGGCCCCCTCCACCCCTGCGTCCTGCTGGGGGGAGTGGGAGCAGCTGGGACTATCCAGAGCCTCTTTCCCCCCTTGGGCGAGGGCTCCTCAGGCAAATGCTAATGACAGGCTTAATTCACATGCATTAGGGAGCTTCATTTATGTGCGTCTGCCTGGGAGCGTGGGTGGGGAGGAGAGCAAGCCGGAGTGGTGGGCTCCTGGTTCAGCACGCGGACTCAGAGGCACCAGGCCCAAATCTGCAGCTGGAAGTCACCAGTGCGGTTTCTTTTAGGTCAGGAGAGCTCTGCTAGTGTGCAGCTGCTGCCTGCCTGGACCCCAGGCTTTCCGCCTTCTCCAAGGCACCTTCCCCCAAGGGCAGGGACCACTTTTTGGTCCGCGTCTGCAGCTCACCTGGCACCGTGGTCCAGGACTGGGCCTTCTTACCCTATTGTATCATAAAGCAAAGAGCAATCGCATTAGTAATAATTCGCCAGGAAAGATAAAAAGACGGCGATAAAAGGAGCAAAACGGTCAGTCCGCGCAGCAGCCCGCAGGGTGGGTCGCTATCCGCCCCGTGGCCGGAGCAGTCCTGGAAGGAAGATGCTTCGGCCGCCCCCGCTCAGAGTGGGGTAAGGGGGCCTGTTGATATTCGATACAGAAGTGGGAAATCACAGCTTTTCGGTTACCAAAAGCCCGGGCGGGTTTGGCAGACGGCCTCTGGAAAGCCCACAGCAATCCCCAGCCGGCAAATGGCTTGAATTTGGGTTCTCCGGTGGGTAGTCACTCCCCAGGCCCCACGGAGGGGTGCGGGCTGTGCAGACACCGCGTGCCAGCTCCGCTCTCACCCCCGCACAAGCATCAGCATCCATCAGTCAAATTCCTCTCCTCACCTACCCTGAAAACAAGCTAAGCTTTTCACTACGGAGAAAGCCAGGGTTTGAACTGGGGCTGGGGCAAGGGGGAGAGAGCTGCATGGGAGAATCACAGTTAATTCCCTCATTGTTGGGCCAGTGACAAAAATCTTGCGACAGAACAAAACCCTTTATCCACTTTCATGGCAATTATTTCCCCATCACTTGCTGCAAATCCAGGCCCCCTGGAAAGCCAAGTCAGTCCTAATCCAGCGGGGGATCTTAACAGATGCCATTTGGTCTGGGTCCTGCCCCTCCGGCTCCTCTCGGCAGCCCGATCGGCCAACCCCAATCAGGACCCGCTCCATTTTTACCACGTCTCTCTGAATTAAGAGGTGGGTTTTTTTCTATTTGCTGGGACTTCGAAAGAAAAAAAAGCAAGCAAGCCTGTCCTGCCACGTGTGGGAGCCTGGGGAGCTGTGCTGTGCTGTGGTGCAGTCACGGACCTGCACATCCTTGTGCAAGGCGCTGCACGCACGTGAAACACTTTGGTCTGGAAAAGTTTACCGCCCAAGCAGTCCCTGGCTGGCAGGCAGGGAAAGGAGTGATAGTCATGGAATCATAAAAAAATGAGGTTGGGAAGGGATCTCAGGAGGTCACGTCCAGTCCAACCCCCTGCTCCAAGCAGGACCAGCCCCAACTACATCATCCCGGACAAAGCTTTGTCCAGCCGGGCCGTAAATACTTTGTTGGGCTAATGATCAGCGTTCAGGCCTGACCGCAGCAGGCCTTTCAGGGGGGCTGGTTCTGGTTATATTCCACCCAAAGGAGCGCACAAACACCAGCAGACTCTCCCCCTGCCTGGAGAAGGGTGCTTGTGCCCGAAAGCTTGTCAGGTACAACGCTTCCAGCTCTCTAGTTGATGTAATGACCGTCATCACATTGACCGGAAGAACCGTGTCTGCCAGCAGGCGTTTCGGGCATTCCTGGATTGCCACGACATTTCCGATTAAGTCACCCTTCCCTTGGACACAATCAGGAGTTCCCAGCCAGGACACGGAGAGTGTGAGACACTGCTGAGAGCCCCGTTTCGGCAGCGAGCGTGCCAGACACGCACGGGGCGGCGGGGTGCCTCCGAGAAGAGGGCGGCCCTACAAGCTTCGTCGTCAGCCCTAAGGATGGAGCGGTTTTAGCCTTTGCACATGGTGTAAGGTCCTCCATCCATCCCTGGCTGTTCACAGGTACCAGGAACAGAGTTTGGGGAGTGCAAATCAAATCCCAGCCATCAGACGGGAGGCCGGGAAGCCAGGCCTGTGGGTCCGCTTGTGAATGTAGACGCCCCGTCACGCTGGCGAGCTGGCCTGAGCGTTTCCCATCGTGGGGAGTGTTGGTCGTGCTCCCGCAGAGCTTGCGGAGCATAGACGGAGCAGGGCAGGCAAAAAAGCCCGCCCCGGGTAAGCCATTGGGTGCAGAAGGACCAGCCGAAGCAAATATTGCATTAGTCACCTGAATGCTAACCTAGAGCTGCTAGCCAGCACGCAGCCACCCCTTCCTAGTCCGTCAGGATGGCAAGCATCCTCACGTAAACGCTCATCTAAAAGAGCTCGTGTCATTGGAGCACGCGTTTCTCGCTGTATTTTCAGCAGCTCCGGGGGCTGGGTTGCGCTGCTCTCGACCGCGGCCGCTTGGCTCTCGGGACCTCTGCAAAGCGGCGGAGGCCAATCAACTTCTGAACGGGTGGCGATGGCCAAATGAGTACCTGCTCCGTGGGCCCGACTGCTTGGAATGAGCTGATGATGGGGAGGGAAAGGCCGAGGGAAGATGAACAATCGCAACCCAGGGTCCTCCGAGCGCTTTGTGCCGCCCGGCTTGTGTGCTTTACAGAACGCGCGGGCCGCTGCGCGTAGGGCCTGCAGGCAGCTTTATGAGATTAAAGCCCAGCGCGCAATAAATAATGTAGTAGCTTACTGCAAAAAAAATTAAAAAAGCCCACCCTGTGCAATAGCTAGCATCTCGAGCAGGACGACGTGCACGCTCGTTTTAAACGCACACCGCTTTCATCTGCACGCATCTATTTGATGCACAGACACAAAACCAAACAAGAGGAAGGGAATGAACAGAGGGAGGGGGCGAGGGGCAGCGCAGGAGCGGGCAGCACCACCACGGGGCCAAGTCTCGGCAATCCACTTACTAATTATCCCGGCCTGCCCAGGCGGCTGTTCGCGTGCGTGCGTGTCGGAGGAATCTTAAATCCTCCCTTGGCCAATTATTCATTCAGATTTATTTATTAATTTATTTTAAGCCAGCCACCTTTTATAGAGCGGAACTGGCTCGTTTCAGGCATCCTAAGCTTAGCCATAGAGTTACGGGGAGAGACAATGGAAAGCCTGCTATAAATAAGGTACTAACAGCATTCCCGTCGCGCAGCCGGCAGGTGTGCATCCTACCAGGAGTCGCTCCCGCATGTGATGAAGGATGCCTGGGGTTTGCCATCATTGCTCTTTGCAGCGTGGTTGGTGCCTGGGGGGCTCGGTGCTGGGAAGGAGGGTCCCCTGCCCCAAGGAGCTTATACCAGCGGAGACAGGTGGGAGAAAAGCATCCGCACGCCCCTGGTTTGCAGGCGGGGAACCGCTGTCTGGACAGATCAGGGGACCCGAGCGTGCAGCGTGGATGGGACACCTCCGGAGCCCGAGTCTCGCACTTGGAGAGCCTGCCCACATGCCTGCGGCTCCTTCCACCACGGCATAAAGCCTGCCTTTCCGTAGGTGGGCACTGACCCTCCCAACAGCGCTCCCATGCAGGGAGACGCCAAACACTATTATCGCCTCTGTACACAGGTGTAAACCAAGGCAGGGAACGATTACCGTATTTCATGACATACAACTTGACACGCTGTATGAAGTGACCCCACGTTGCTGATCCAAAAAGTTAGGATTTTTGTAGATCTGGTGTAGAAGTCGACCCAACTTTTTGGATCAGAAATGTGGGGTCAACTTATACCGGCCCCTGCATGGCCTTGCTACAAGCCGGGCACCTGGGCGCAGGGATGGGCTCGGCTGGCGTGGCTCGGGCAGCGTTGCTGGCAGGGGAAGGGGAAGGGGCCGGGGCCAAGCAGCATCTCCACAGTGCTCGCAAGGTCCACAGGTCGTGCTTGGGACCCTCCACGCTCCAGTGCTGTTCGTGCCCCTGCACCGCTAGAAAAAGTGAGCGACCTCATTCATATATTCCCAGGAACTTCCATCAGGCAACGCTACTGGGACCCCCGCTGTCTCCTGCCGCAGAGGGCTTTTGCATCACGTGCCGTGGTTTATCTCCCGTTGTTTATTATCTGTGCCGGGCTGCCTGCAAAGAGCCCCCCGAAGACCCGAGAAATGTAGGCACGTGCCATTTCAGGCAGCTCCCTTCGGAAATGAAAGGACAGTAATAAAAAGGTGCGCGTGGGGAGGGCGAGGGGGGCAGACTATGCATCATGAAGGGCGCAATGGACTAGTACTAATGCACAGACTGGCTGCATCCAATCCGGGCCTGTTTAGCACAGCCATAAATATCAAACAGACGTTTAAGTGATGAATTTGCTGTCTCCAGTCCCATAATATTTTAGACCTTGGCTTACACATTTCTCTGCACACTGCTGCCACTGCCCTGGCCAATGGCAAAAATAACTGTAACGATAATGGATAGTAAACTCGATCAAATGGGTGAATAGAAATTAAAGAAGGAACCAGTCAGCTCAACAGACTTATGCACAACTGCAAGTCTAGCCACCAACACACTACCGCTTTTGCACCATGCCCACGTGGCTTGTGCTCCCTGGCTTTCCATGGCCCTGCCAGGTACCAATATCAGCTCGTGCATAAACGTCCTGTCAAGCTGGTAGGCAGCAAGAGGTGGATGCACTCTTCCCAGTGTTGTGACACACACCTGTGGCCTTGCAGGGCCTGGCAGCGGTCACACAGCTGCAGCCCACGGGCGGTCTGGACTTCAGGGTTAGAGCAGGGATAAAACCCGCCGCCTGCTCCAACCTCTGCAGCTTCCCACGGGCCCCGCAGCCAGCGGGAAGGAAGAGCTCTGCTGCTACCAGGGGGATGCTGGCACTCATGCAGCAGTGCACGTGTGTGCACGCAAGGGTACATGTATGCACACACCAATATGCACACATATATCAAATGAAATGCCTGTCTGCCCGCTTATAACTTGAGAATGGCTGGTCCCATCTACTCTAAACCTTCCCAAACCACACACAGACACTATACATATACATATGTAGACATGCACTTACATGTATTTATATATTACATACAGACACGTGCACCATATTTCTGTTGAGGTGGGACGCCGTTTCCTAGCTCTGAAGCATATCCTAAGTTCAAAGGGGCAAAGTGAGAAGGAAGAGGAGAAAACTGGTGGGTCTTTCCCCCCTTACTCTTGCACCCATATCAGTTAATGCACGGTTGACAGATGGGGAACTGAGCACCTTCAGCCCTTCAAGGCAAGCGCTCACCACCTTGTGCTATTCCCCGCAGTCACTCGGCCACGACTAGGATGACCAGGGGAGGTCTGGCTGGCCATCGAGGGAGTTTAGCTCCTCATTTATACCCCAGTGGAAGTGGATGGATTTTCTCCAGTGTTTGCACGCACGGATGATGGCAGGACACCCCTTCCCGTGCTCAAAGGGAGCGTGGGTGTTGAGCTCCCCCGAAAGCCTGCCCACATAGGGCTCCCTTTGCGGACAGGGATGCTCCACGCATCCATCTCTCCCACCGTTCCTCAGCCCAGACGAGTCCGCACCAGCGCCCCAGGCTCGTGCACAAATAAACCATGCAGGACTCTGCACTGCAATTCCTCAGCCTCTCTTATTTACGTTTGTTTTTTTCCACAGGCATTTCTGCCTTAGGGAGGCATTTATGGAGCTAAAATAACATGGTCTTCTCACAGTGTTTTTGCCACCCAGGGATTTAAAATCCTGCACAAACAGACCAGATCTCATGTGGATTTGACCTCAAAGAGGAATGCTGAGAGCCCTTGGAAAAAAAATATGCTAAAAAAAAAAAAAAGCAAGAATTCTTGTTGCTAAAACAGAAATCCAAGAAGCTGGGTACAGCCTCACCAGCGTGCAAAGAAAATAAGGCTGGAAGTGCTAAGAGAAGGGGAGCTGCAAACAGGCGGCAGAGAGCCAGGACTCGTAGGTACAGCCGTGTGAATGACAGATGCTTTGGCTTGCTGACAGTTCCAGAAAAGCCAAGGGAGAATTACATTTTTGGGGTGAGTCGATTTTTCACAATGTTTTCGGCATGAACCGAAAAGTTGGAAAAGTTTCATTTAGGTCCTCAGCCTGGCTAATTTTATTTATTTAAGGAGTAAAGGAACCATTACTGGAACAATAATTTGAAAGGCATTTTCAACCAAAACAGCCATTTCAGAACCTGGAGAACAAGCCTTTCGTTTCCAAAATGTCCAAAGCAAAGCATTTCAACTTCCTGGGAATTCTGCCCCCACCTGAACAGCCACTCGGGGAAACTCAAGCAAATCTGGTTGACGTTTCAGTGTCACCAGTCCCTCCCCCCCAGTTTGGGGGAAAAAATGAAACTTTCAGCCAAAGACCATGCCCCGCTCTACTGAGGACACCTGGCAGTGTTGGCAGGCTGGAGACCCTCAACAGCTGTCAGATTTACAGCAATCCACCTTTTTTCTGGCCTGTAAAAAGGAGCTAACACTTCTTCTTGCTCTTGCACGCACCGGGCTATGGCAGAGCAGGAGAACCCAGAGCGGGAGCCACGAACACGTCTCCCATCCCCTGAAATACAAGGATCGATACCCCTCGAAACGCCTTTTCCCTCGCGTGCGCTGCTGCAAACTTTATTCCTGGCCATAGAAAAACCTGACAGTTTATTTGAACCAATCACCTGAAATGTAGGAAATAAAAATTGGTTAAGAGGGGGACATATTTCGGCTTTGACTATCCAGGAGGCACGAGTATCAGTGCACGGGATGGCAGGTGGGCTGCAGCAGGGAGGATGGGCTTAAAAATTATGAAGATCAGCCTGGCAACCTCCTTTTTAATTATACTAGAGCCAAGTAATTTCCACTGGGAGGAGGCAAAAGCACAGCCAGTTGTACACCAGCAGCCCGAGCACCACCGTGGAACAAGGATCGCCACAGCACGGTGCCCCAGCAGCGAGTTCAGGTGAAGCCGGGTGCAATGACTGGCCATGGGTGAGGCCAGGAGTCCCGGGGGCGCCGGACACTGATAAACAGCGGGGCAGGTGGAAAGACCCATGGGACTGCAGTGATTACTGACCCAGGTCAAAGCAAGGCCCCATCCAGTCCTGCACCCCATCTCCGGCAAGCTGGCACCCAATTTTTTTTTTTTAATGTAATTTGTATTCCAGGTCAAATGACCCAAATCAGTTCCAAATCATATCAACTGAGCAGAACTCAGTTGTTCCAAAAGCCATAATCGCTTCAAACCCCATGTACGATGCTACGGCTGGCGAGCATCCTCCCATCCCACTCCTGTCACCCGGGGGCTTCTGATGCTCCCAAAGCCATTAGCAGGCAGCTGACTTGCAGGTTCAAGCCCGGAGGTCTCGGGGTTTGGATGCCCCCAGATACTACAGGCAAGCATCCTTCATCCCAGACTCTTTCAACAGGACTTCAGACGCTCCCTATGCTTGATCTTAGCCTACAAGAGACCAAGAAGTGCTTCGGAGGAAGGAAGGTACAAAGCCACGTGCCGTGACCCCTTACACCGCCCGGCAGGAGGGTTTCGATCTCCACCTCGCCCCGCTCAGCTGAGACTGGTGCAAGCTGTGAAGCAGAGCTGGGTTTCCAGCCTCCCACTTCCCCTTCCCGGCTTCCCAGAGACTCCTTTAAATGCTCAGCAGCCTCTTGACAAAGCCACGACTCTCAAGAGCTAGAGGGGGAGAGAAATCACCACAATTTATCCTGAAAGCCCTCCAGTTCCTCTGCCTTCCTTGCTTGCATTATAACCACCTCAGTGCAGATGGGGAAGGCTGCCTTCCCCTGAACTATGACTCGAAGACTCTGACTTGCCTTGAAAACACTCATTATTGCTTCCTTCTGCTCTGCTCCACATCTCTCAGTGCACTTGTTAATCAAAAAGTAAGGCTCCCACTTCTGCTGGCGGCCAGCGCTGGCAAAGCCCAGGGATCCTGGGCTGCACGGGTGCAGCTCAGCGGCTTTATTCGCAAGGGAAAGATTTTCCCCCCGTTCAGGCCTTACAGTCGGAGCAATTCGACACAGACAACCGGACGCTGGCCAAAGACTGGCAAAGCACCTGAGCACTGAAGTCAAGCCCTGCCGTCTTCCATCAGGGACACAAAGGGCCGCCTCACCCAGGTTGAAAATTGGTCCTCAAACGTGCTGGGTCGATAAAGGAGCCAACACTTGCATCTGCACTGACAACCAGGCAACTCCTCTGGCAGGAGCATTTTCATCTCTTCAGCGAGCGCTGGAAGTCCCTGCGGCTTCCTTGCATACTGATACGACCACTTCTCTCCTGAAGTGCCTCGGAGCCTGTGAGCGGGCTGTAATTAAGGGTAAATTAAAGGGATAAGATCACCATCCATAGACCGGAGCCAGATAAGGCCAGGTCCCGATGCATGTTTCATTCCGAAAGGCCGATTTTATTCCCTCCTAATGGTACAAGTTAAATCAGCCGAGCTGAATAAAACTATCACATCCCAAGGAGAAACAACACATTTAAAAGTTCGCCTTTCCCCCGCCTGGGTAATCCGATCAGTTATCGCCGTTCGTTACCGGACTCGAGTGTCAGCCGTCACGGCCAGGGAGCACAGGCGGCGCCGCGCGTCGGGGATTCGGCCCGTCCGCAGGGAAAAGCGACCGCAAGCGCGCCTGAGCGCCGGCAATGCCGACGTTCCCGTGGCGCCTTTCCTTCCGAGGGACACCAAAGCACTCCACGAGCAACGTGGAAGAGCAGCTGCAAGCGGGGCTTTAGGACCAGAAGTGGAGGATCCCATCACATCCAGCAGCGTAAGGACTGGATGTGGATTTAGGCACGGACAAGATGTAGTTGCCCATATTGCCCGGGGGGAAAGGCTCCACCACTGGAAAGAATCTGATGGGATCCATGAGGAGTACGCAATCAGGCGTTTTTGCATCTCCAGAGGCGCCGCACCAGGGAGGAAACGCCATTACCCGAATCACTGGCACACCCGCGCCCCATCGCCACTTCCTCCTCGGCATTCACCCACCCAGGCACCTCTGACCCGACTTAGCTGGCGTGACCGCACGCCGGGGTGGCACGGCTGCAAGCTATCACACGAATCTCATTTTTCTTGGGGTGGTTATAAACAGCACGACGGCCAAATAATACACACGCTCTCCCATGTCTGACAGCGCCGAGCCATTTATTTATCCTCGATTGCAAACGCTGTCCTCCATTGACAAGCTGAATGAAGGGCACTTCACTGATTTATTAGATATAAGAAGATACACCACCTCTTGGGATGAAATACAAGATTGATTCTCACTGGCGCGCCATGCAGCAACCCGAGTGATTCCCTCCACCTGGCTGAGCCGACACAGGGGAGGCAGCGGCGAGGGATGCGGCGCCAGAGGAAAGAAGGTAACCAACCCAGGATGGAGGGGAAATAAAGAGATGGAGGGAGAGATTTTGCAGCCCCCCTCCAACCCGGAAAACAGGTACCTCTTCGTCTGCTCTCAGAGTCCCTCTCCCTCAAATGCACGCTTACGTGCCTTAAGAGAGAGCTGCAACGCCCACGTGAAGTGGAGCGCTGGCCCCGCTCTCATACTCCGTAATCAGGGAACTTCACGAGGCGGCCCAGTGTAATGATGCAAATTAGAAGTCCCTTTTAAATACGGAAAGTATAATTTTCACATCAGTCTCAGCATCTACCAGGCGAACCGCATGAGCCGAGTTCGGAGGATGCCATTTTCCATCAGGAAGGAAAAGACAACTAGCACAGCAGCGCGTAGCTTGGGGCCCTATTAATAGCAATCCTAATTATATGGCTGCAAATTTAATTCATAGCAATGATTAGTGTCAAAATCAAAGCCATCACGCATCAATATTGATGGAATTGTATAAGGCCCGTAAACACAGAACAAGCAAGCCGGCGCATTCCCCCCCAGCAGTTGGTGGCTGTTAACTGTTGCATTAATGTCTCTTCTAATTTTGCTTGATGGAAATCGCTTTATTCCAGGAATCCAGGCTCCTGAATGCTTCTAATCTTCGATGCAATCCCCTGCCCCCATCAGAAGCAGGGGCCTTTTGAAAGGGAACTCGGACTACCGAGATGCTCAGAGAATAGGCTCCCAAGTGCCCGTGCTTTATCCAGTAGGTCCTGGCCTCATCAGCACGTTCGCTTTGTGCGCGCTTAAAGAAAGCTCCCGGGGAACAATGGCTCTCAAAAAATAGGAGCCTGCTGGAAGCCATCCGTGGGATAATGGGCTGGTCCGAGTGCATTGTGGGAAGCGTGCAGGGGAAGAAGGGACTGCGAAGAAGGGGCTCCGACGTGAAAAAAAGAAGAGTGACGCGTCACGCGTTAAATGGCACGGATTTCACCGCGGTCCCTTTCCGGAGGCTAGCCACGCACGGATGAATGCGGAGGAGAGATGGGAAGAAGCGGGCTGATTTGATCAGACTTGTGTTAACGTGCACTGAAGACAACGGGCACACGTTTCTGTGTTCGTTCGTTGGCAGGAGATCTTCACCCCCGCGCCCGTCCTCCAGCATCCCAGGGTAAAGGGCGGCCGGGCAAGCGGATCGGCAGGTCTTGACTGTTTGCGGCTCAGGGACGCAGCTCTCCCGATCCCCCCAGCACCCACGGGACAGGCACGAGATGGGACGTGGCAGGAGCAATCCCAGCGGTACCTTGCCTTAGCCCTGACTTTGCTAGCAGCGGGAAGGGGCAGAGACCCTTCACTCCTCGGCCGCGCCGATGCAGCTGCTAGCGCAGGAGGCAGCTGGCGCCAGTTGTGCGATGCGGACCTGTTACTCCACTGCGACTTGGACCCTGCTCGCTGCATTTGGTTGCGCTGAAGTGCCGCAGGCTGGGTGCGCGATCCCAGACGCTCCCCGTGCATCCTAGCACGCAGCCGGAAGGAAAGGCCTTCCCCCTCAGCAGCCTCTTGCTAGGGACCGCAAAACCACCAGCACGAGCTGCATCGCGCTGCAAAATGCCTATGAAGCCCACCCTAATAAAAGGAGCCTTTATCCTGACAGCAAACGGGGGACGCACGGAAAGAAGGGCGAAAAACCGCCAGCCTGGGCGGTGTAACTGGAAACCCAGATGCAGCGGGATTAAATTAGTTAGGCTTCAATTGTGCCCGGCCCTTTCAATACGTGTTCCCATGACTCACGCCCGCGCAGAGAGCGTGTAAAGCTGACCTCTGCTCGCGTGTTACTGGAAAGCCCCATCAGACAAACCCCTGCCACACGCAGCGCTTTGCAGGCAGCGGGAGCCTGGCACGCTTGGCAAGGGCAGCCCTCGTGCAAAACCCTCCGGGCCTTGTGCCATTGGAAAGCAAAGGGACACAGCTGGATTCTGCCCGTCTACATTGACCTCCCGAGGGCTGAGCCCGGCAGCTACACCAAGGAGGGTTATGCTGAAGCTCGCCGCTCTCTTGGACCTGTTACGTCTACTTGCGATCGATAGGAAGGAGCAAGGCTGCTCCCACCTCGTGAGCCCGCCACTGGGAAACAGGGGTCGAGGACCACCACTTCCCTCTAGGCATCGGGAAAGGGGGTCGAAGGTCTGAAAGCACACCCGTGCGAGAACGATCCCCTTCTGCACAGCGTGATACTGTGAGATGCGGAGGGCTGGGAAGCCAGCGGAGAGCTCTGCGATCCTGAGACGAACGGTGCAGCGCTACACGACGGCGTGGTCGCAAGCCCCCGGCCACCTTGCAGACGGTTGCCAAACACAGCGCTTCTCCCCCCGGCTTCAGAAGGATGCCCCTCGCCGTGCTGGGCGTCCTGCCCACGTGGAGCGGGCCGAGCGCGGACCATGCCCGCTGCTGGTCCTGCCCCGCTCCCGATGCCCAGCGCCTCTCGCAGGACCCTGCAGGGCTCATAAAAGCAGCAAAACAAACAGCGAGCTCGCTAGCGGGAGTCTGGGAAACGAGCCAATCTCATTACAGGGGATGCGGCATTAAGTGCTCGGTGCCAGAGGAGACAAAAAAAAAAAATCATCTCTCCTCCCTTTAAAAGTCAGTTAAAGCGGTAGCTGCTCGCAGCGGCAAAGGAGCGGGGGGGGAGGAAGGTGAGGAGACGAGGGATTGCGATGTCCTGTAAGGCAGCGTTCGGGACTTTAACGCCCGCGGGAGCCGGCCAAGTGTGGGAGACACCAGCTCTGTCCCGGATGTCGGGTTCAAAGGGGCTGGTCAGAAACAGCAAGGGATCATTGTCCGCTGGTGGACGCGGCCACGGAACCGCGGACAAGGAGGGAACCGCGGGCGCCACGTCTAGTCCGACCCCTGCTCCAAGCACATCTGACTGCAGCACCAGAGTGAGACTCTTCTTCCTAATCCTAATATCCGACCTCAACTTCCCCTGCTGCCATTTGAGCCCATTGCTCCTTGTCCTGCCGTCCGCACCTGCTAAGATCAGCCCAGCTCCGTCCTCTTTCAGCCCCGCTCGAGGGAGTTGAAGGCTGCTATTCAATCCCCCTCGGTCTCGGGCCAGCGCTCCAGGTGTGGCCTCCCCAGGGGTGAATGCAGGGGAAGAATCACTTCCCTTGACCCACTGGCAACACCCCTACCAATGCAGCCCAGGATGCCAGTAGCCTTCCTGGAAGCAAGGGTACACTGTTGGCTCCTACTCAGCTTCCTGTCCTGTGTAACCAACCCCCAGGTCCTTTTCTGCACTCAGGCCCAGTTGATTCAGCGACTCCAGCAAACTGGAGTCTACTGGAGACAAACTGGAGTCTGGAGACTACTTTCCATAGTCTTATGGGCACTGATGGTGGCTGGGAGGTGCAGAGTTTAGGGACTTGGTCCTCTTTGGGGAGGGAGGCCCAGACAGAGAGACAAAGGCAGGTGAACTACTCGAAACAGAGGTGACGAACCCATGGGACGAAGGACACCGGCCAGAGAAGGCGATGCTCCGAACCGCGGAGCCTCACGGGAGAAGCACACCCCGACGGAGAACGTCTCATAGCTAGCTCCCCAAATCCCTTCCTCTGGAGAGGTCTCTGCACAAGAAAAGGAAGAGACTGAGACCACCAGTTACATCGCCCCGATGGCTATAGGGAGGTCATCTCTTTTGGCTGCTACCGGCCCCAGGTAACAGCGAAAGTCAGGAGGCACAAGACGTGCAGGTATGCGGCACGTTTCCTAGAAAGACCTCGTGACTCTTGACAAGGTGGGCACGTCTGTAACGAACTTGTTTAACAGGTGGATAATTTAAGTGTCCGTGGCCCGGTTCCCGGCAGTCCTGGCCATCCTCGGTGCCCACGGCTTTCAGAACGATAACATCGTAGCCGAAGTCACAGAAGGAGCCGGGGAAGATGTCCGACTTCCCCGACGAACAACAGATGCGGTCGCCTCGCTGCCCCAAGCCATTCCTCGCGCGGCTCCTGCTCGGGCTGCCTGGCTTCCCGGTCTGCTCCGGGTCGCATTTTTCCATGCTGCGCTCCCTAGGTGGGCCAGGACGCTTCACCAGACCTAGCTGCATCTGAAACCTCGAAAACCAAAAGGGTCTTCTTCCTTTGAGACCATCTGCACTTGTGAAAGCAGATCCTGGGCAGTCCTGGCTCCTGCCGAGGAAATGAATGGACATGCCTCCTTCCCTCCCCTTCTATTGAGCTATTTGTTTTCCCCCTGGCCCATCTCCGTTAACAAAATCCCAGGACTTGGCAGAGCGAAGCATTTCCCATAAACATTCCAGGGCTTCCTAATGGGCCATGCACCGTGCAAGGGAGCTGCTCAGATGGCAGCGTAATCAATCTGGGGGAAGCGGGGAGGGAAGGGCTGAGGTCCAGAACAACGCATAGGCAGGAGTCCCCACCATCAGCAAACCTCGTGCCTCTCAATGAGACACGCGTGGGCAGCTTCGCCTCAAAAGCTGCTCTCAGAGCTAGGGAATCTCTTTGGGATTATTGCAATTAAGGGGCTGGGGAAAGCGGGCTGGACTGTTTTGGGGGTGCATTGGGTTTGGTCTTTGGTTGTTTTTGCAGGAGTGCAGTCTTGGAGACACATCGGTGTGCATGGAGGATAAGTTCTGCTTCCTCATCCTTCCCCTACAATTAGCACAATAATCCCCTCCCTGGTTTCTGCTACCGAGGACTCGGAGGCATGCAAAGCTGTCAAGAGATGCCTCCTGCCCCGGACAGCCTTGCTCCTCACCAGGCCGTGCGTGCGACTGCAAAGGACAGGTCTCCAGAGGCGGGCAGGAAGAGAGGACAAGGGGCAGCGGTGGGCAACGTGGGATACGGACACGAGTTAGATGTCACAAAAGGCTCGACTGTATCAGATAACCGGAATGAACTCAGGGGAGGCCAGAGCCAATTTTCTCAGCACCTGTTTAGTAACAGATCAAATGACAGGTAAAAGTTGAAGTCCTCCGCTCCACACACTCGCCTGGACACCCACCCACTCGCCCACCCACCCACCGAGATGCTTCAGCCGCTAATGGAGCCAAACAGATGAACAGAAATAGATTTACTCTGCATCCAAACTGTAGATGCTTAAAAGGTCCCCGCTGTATAAATGGCACGAGGGATTAAAGCATGCCGGAAAGAACGCTTCTTCTGTAATCCTACATAATTAATGGGACGCAAGCCCGCTCAATACATTAAATGCCCAACATGCAGGCGCAAGCTGTTTGCTTTAACTGTCTTAAGTGAATCCCACCCCCACCCAGCCGGTGCAGCAAACAGCAAGGGGCTGGCAGGGAACCTGGCATCACCCGTGTTTGCAATCTGCTGTCCAGGGGGCCTGTCTAATTGCTTCTGCTACAAAACGCCCGGGAGCTGCTGTCTGAGCCCCGCGGCGTGCAGGGGTGCAGCACAGACGGATACACCTGGTAGGGAGGCTCACGTTTCAAGACGTTACCCCTCGGTAACTCACGAGGAGCCAGGGACGTGCTTCATTCACCGCTATTCAGCACTTGTACAGCGATGAATAAGTATCAAGAAATGATGCGATTAAAATAACGCAGACATCCGACCCAACTATCTGCCCGTCCCAGGAGCTTTGTGGGAAGCAGAGGGACAAACTCGCTGCTGCTTAAGGACACCAGACAGAACAGCCTGCAATCACTTACTTTTCCCCCCCCGTCTTCCCTTGGTGTTACAGGGAATGGGTAGCCGGGGGCCACGTTTAAGCCCCCCTGCCAAATGTGGGTATTTGTTAGGTTACTTGAAAAATCTCCGTGCCTTGCCAAACAGCTGATGCAAGACAGATGTTTGGATTCAGAGAGGTACAAATAACGTGACAAGCATAGAACTGGGCCCGCAAATAAGGGCTGGGCTGAGGTCCTGCAGGACAGCTAGGCGGATAACCGTAACCATCCTTCTGCTGGCAATGGGGACAGGAGGGATGAACTGTGACTTCTGCTTTCCTGTTCGGACCTGGTTGTTGGGGTGCCTCGGCCTCCTGCACTTCCCCACCTCGGTCCTCTGTCCTGCTCCCGTGCTGCGCCGTGCAGAGAGGCAGGGGTTGTCTACAGGGTAGTATTTGGGGCCCAGGTCCTGACCGAGCCCCTGAGCTGCCACTCCCATGTACATCAATAGCAAGGATGAGGATCCCTGCCACGTGCCCGCAAGTCTGTTCCCATGCTAACCTAAAGCCGCGGCTTCTGAGCTAATGCTCTGAGACCGCTGAGGATCTCGTTCAGCGGGCAGAGCCAAACGAATGGATTTGACCAGCTTAATGCTGGGCTTTGCAACCTGTTCATTAGGAGGAGGGAAAAGCCCAGTTTGATGGGAGATCAGTCACAAGGCCCAGCAAGACCTCCTGCTCCTTTCAGAGGAAAAGAGCTGGGGATCTCTCTTTGCCTTGGGCAGCTAGCCCTGCTTTTGTGATGCAAACGGGGAAGAATTTTATCTTCCAGGGCCAATCAATCAGGCAGAGGTCTATGGGGGGGTGGGAGGTGCGGGGCAGCAGAGAGAAGCAACAGTGGCTTTGCCCTTAGGCTCCGCTTCTGCAGGCAGCAACTTAACCCATTCACAGCCCTCCCGCAAGAAGAAGTCCTGCCATGGTCAGCACCAGAGGACACCCAAGGCCCTCCTACCTTCACAGTCTTCCCTGCAGAGCAGAGGTGGTGCCTACGCGGACGGGGAGAGAAACCGGCCCTCCCGACGCAAGCGCATCCTGGGTGACCACGAACTGGGATGAAGCCAACACGATACCTTCCCGGCACGACCTTGCCAAGCCTTTGCTCCTCAGCAATCCCGGCGTTAAAGGTTTGCAGCCCTTACATATTTGCTCCGTATAGGCCAGCGCGTAAGCTCAGAGCGGCTCCTTTGATGTGGGGATTTACGCCAGCCGAAGGATCGTCCGACTCTCCACCTTCGTGCTCTGTTGATAGGTCAACTAGGCCTACACGTTATGACCCCACGCACACCACGAGCCCCTGCGTTTTATCCGAGAGGTGTTCTTCCAGCTGCCGTTGCTCTCCCCCCCGCCCCGGACGACAAGGACATGGGTGCTTTGGGGCTGATGTCTACAGCTCGGTGGAGGCGAGGAGGAGAGCAAGGGCAGGAAGCCCCCCCTGCAGAGGGGGTGCACACCTGACACCGTGCTGTCAGCCCACGACAATTAAATTCCCTTCCACGTGCGCGCGCCCTTGTTGAGATTGCTTTTTTCCTTGCCAGATCTTCTGACGAGTGACCTGGCTGGAAGGAACATTTGTGCGCATAGCGAATTTTCAACTCGGATGCATGCATTGTTTTCGGACTGGGACCGTGCACCTCAGGTTTGGTGCCATCCGTTCAACCCAGGAACCGAAAGAAACAAATCTCGTGTGACCCACACGCCCCAAGCAAACTGGCACCGCTTTGGGATGGAAAATGCTTGCGATGAATTGCTCAAGAATCATCCACGGACCAGGAATCCTTCACAATCAGTTCAAGCCTGCTGGCAACGCATGAAGAGAACAAGGAAAGCCTGAGCCCGCTGCAGAAAGCAGTTTCTCCAGCTTGCTTTTGTTCCCTTTCCTCTGAACACATTCCCCTCTTTCCAATCCAAACCAGTTTCTCCGTGCCAGACCAACTCCTGTTGTGCCATCCGCAGAGGCAAACCGCAATTCACTTAGGAGAAAATGCAAAATAAACCAAGCGGCCGCCCAAGACCTGGATTCAAACCAGACCTTGCAAGGGACCGCTCGGCTCATTCTGGGAGCCCTGTGCTCCTGGAGCCAGTCACGCACGCCGCGGTGCCCAAAATCAACCCGGGGGCTAACTCAGCACTGCATCTGTGGCTGGCCCAGAGGGCTGCACAGCTGGGGTCAAATATTACACGCTCTTGAAGAAACGGGCCGACTGGAAGCACAGGAAAATGACAAGACCTCAGCTGCGTTCAACTTTGGGTGGGACAAGAGAGACGTTTAAGCTCCAAACCTGTCGTTTCTTGGTGCAACGCACATGCGCTGCCTCGTTGCTTGAGATCACTTCTTAAGGAGGTGAAACGATATTTTTGCCGTGCCCCAACATTTGGCTCCCCGCAAACGCCTGAGCCGCCCTAATGCACAGAGCCTCTGGCGTCTGAGCAAAATGATATCCGCTTTCCTCCACTGACGGCAGGAAATGTCTCTCCAGTTCAACCCGAAGTCTCTGGGTTTATCCCCTTCCAGCTCATAAGTCCCTAGTAGGGAACAGGTGGGGGAGCAGCACAAATCCGGCACATGCCGCGCATTACGAGAGGGGAGCAGCCACCAAGCAAGGCACTCCGGGGACGCAGAAGCTGGCTTACCTTCTTCAGCTTGCCGCTCTTGGTCCCCACAAACACCACGCTGTAGCCGTTGTAAACGTACGAGGCAACCGAGGTCATGCGGTCCCGGCTGGTGGTGAAGAGGGTCACCCCTTCCACCGGCGTGGAGCCCCCGAGGGGCTGGTTAATGTCGAGCCCACAAAAGTTATCGTCTATCGGGACTGGCTGGAAAAGACAAGACATCGAGCAGGTGTGAGCGAATGACCAGGCCGTGGCAAAGTCCAGCCCCGAGCCTGCAGGCTCCTGCAGAGCCAGGAGCCCAGCCCTAGCCCACGGGCGAGCGCACCGGGGGTCCCATCCCCACCAGCCGGGGACGCTTGCAGCCACCTCGCCAGACAACACCGACTCCTTGCCCTTTGTTATCTAGGTCCAGGAGCAGGGTTCGGGCTTTTGAGAATAAAGTGCCCAACGGCTGCCAGGAAAACCAGCACCGATGGGACTATTGAGGATCCCCAGCTTTGCCATTAAGGCTTTTGCTTCTCCCCGCTCTGAAATCTGGGAGTTTTCTCCCCGTGCCTGGCCTGGTGCATTCCCGCCCCATGCTTGGGTCTTCTCCCCACTACAAAAGGGTCTGGTCTGTCACGTGGCGGGGCTTCAGCTGCCCTAAAGCCGCCGCGCGCCCACCCCCAGCCCGGCTCAGAGCATGGCAGGAGGTCAAAACCCATTCACAAACCCAAGCCCATCCGTGCCCCCTTTGGCAGTGCACAGGGGGCAGGGAACCGGGCAGCTGGTGCCGTGCCTTGCACCCGCGAGCAGCCTGCGTTGCCGTTACAGCCCCGGGAAGGCAGGGACCAGAAGCGCTCGCCAAAGGAAATGCAGGTGTCTGCTCTCAGCCGCTGCACTCGGAGCCCAGAGAGGAAGCTGCAATTTCCTCCTTGCTGCTGCTCGGTCCTTTGGGGAAGCAGCCGCCTCCCTCTTGGACAAACAGGCGGGCCCCCGGGCCCCCGATGACGCTCCGCTCCTCGTGTGAATGCGACGCTGCTGAACGGAGCCAGCCTGGCTGCCCCGCCACGGAAGTGCCCACCCGCCCCCCTGGACACCCAGGAGCTGTTCCCATGGCAGCACAGGATCCCCATCTCATCCCCAAAACGCCCCACGGGGGCTAGCTGGTGCCTGGGCTCTGTGGCCAGGGTGGCATTCCTGGTCCAGCAGACAGGGCAACGGACTGAAGACCAGGAAGCCAGGGGCGGCTCCTGTCTCTGCCCCTGACTTGCTGCGCAGCTTTGCACAAGTCACTTCGCCGCGCCGCGACTCGGTTTCCCCACTGCGAGACGGGGGTCAGGATGCCAAACCCACCCTGCTTTGCAGTTCAGCTTGAGAGATGCTAACGAGCGTGCTGCAGCTACCTCCCCGTTCGACAGGGAGTGGAGCTGATGAACTTGGAATAAACTAGCCAATGCCTTTGAGTCGCGATAATTTAGCTTTCTGTCCCACGATCCTCCTGGATCCTACCCTGGCCCCATCCTCTCTTTCCCCACTTAACCCCTGTGAGTCTGAAGCTGAGCAGAGCTCACAGCCGTGGAAGGGACCTTCGGGGATTTCCACGCGATCCCCAAAGGAATCGATTTATGAATCGAGGTTTAGGAGACCAGCTAGATACCAGCACAAGGCACCATTGTCGTTTGCATTTATCCTGACAGCACGTTTGTACTCTGTCTCCTGCTGCGGGATGGGGCGGGAGGCTTCCCTGAGGTGAGTCTGATGTTTGGAGCCAGAACCGGGAGCTGGAGACAGCAGAGCGCTTCTAACAAGCTGTGCCCTTTTATCTCTCTAACTGGAGATGTACGGTCCCCAGCACCTTAATAACCGAACAGCTCGTAACATGAAGGGTGAAGGGAGGAAAGCATTATTATCCCCGTTTCATCTTTGAAGAACAAAGATCAAGCAACTCCCCCAGGCTCACGAAGGGAGCTGGTTGCAAGGCTGAGAATGGCAAGCCCGGGCTACTGAATCCCAGCCCGGCGCATCCCACCCCCAGGCCCGCTCCTTCCACACCCCAGCAGCGCCAGGATTCATTCCCTGCACAAAAGGGCTGCATTTCTCCAACGCAACCAAAGGGCAAAGGGCTGCTTCCTTACTGCTTTGGTGCACTGGACGTCCTTCCCCAGCAGCCAGTTGAGTTCCAGGTTGCCTTCCCCCTGGTAGCAGGACTGCAGGCGCTCCTTGATCTGGGTGTTGATGGTGCGGATGGGGAAGACGCACAGAGCCGAGTCGTCGGGGGGCTGGTGGTACTGCTTTTGCCCCTTGGAGAAGATGGCAAAGAGGACGTCCTCCTGGGCGGTGATGTTGAGGGCCTTGGCCAGCACATCGCCGGGCTTGGAGAGGTACGCGGCTTGCAGGAGACGGTACTCCACGTCCCCCTTGACGCAGCCAAAGGGCAGAGAGACGTAGGAGTGGAACTTGGGGTCGTCCTTGCAGAGGCGGACAATGCGGGACGTGTAGAAGAGGTCGTTGGCCGAGTTGATGGAGACGCCCTCGGGGGTCTCGGGCTGGACGGTCAGGAAGTAGACGAAGTTGCCGCTGGCAAAGCCGTAGATGTAGAAGATGTCAAAGTGCGAGACGAGGGCCAGCGTGTCGGAGGGGATCTTGATGAGCGAGGAGACAAAGTCGCTGTGCAGCTCGTAATCCAACATAGCCGACGACTCCGGGTCCCGGGGCAGCTTGCGGCTGGAGAGGGTGGGGAAGTAATCCTGCTTGCCGTCCACCGCCGTGCCAATGAAGAGCTTGCCGTCCTCGCCCTCGGAGCGCACGATCACCCCGTACATGGTGCCGGTCTTGTTGACGCTGGAGAGGTAGTGCTCCTTCTTATGCGACGGCTCCACCAGGATGAAGAGGTCGTCCAGCCTCAGCAGCTTGCAGACGCCCTGGTAGAGGCTCCCGCAGGCCAGCAGCCGGTTCTCCGAGTAGTCGATGATCAGCAGCTTGTTGACGTTGTTGGTGAGGGTCAGGATCTCGCTGCACGGCTGCACGATGAGAGGCGGGTAGCAGGATTTGTTGTCCTCCTCCGGGCCCGTCTTGTGAGCCACCAAGATGGTCAAGTTGCCTGAGAGCTTGTAAACCCGGTTGATGGCTCCGACGTAGACCGCCCCCGTGCTCCGGTGGACGGTCAGGTGGTTAAAAGTCCAGTCTCTGTTCTCCGAGTGGAAAGTGTTGAAGAGGGCAGTGCCGGCCACGCTCCGGGAAAGCAGGACCAAAACCGAGACGACAAAAGCCACTGACCAGCCGTCGGAGTCCGGTGTCCGAGGCCAGCTCTTCCTCTGATCCATCCTGGGGTGGGGGAGAGGAGGAAGGGGAGGGTGAACTTCCAGGCTCCCTGTACGCGTCGCTTGCCCCGGCGATGTACCTCACATGTTTCTGGAGGAAATAAAAAAAACAAACCAACAAAAAACAGAGACAGAGGATTAGCTCCGGAGTGCCTTGAAGATATAATTCAAGGGAGGGTTTTTTAATTATACAGTCCTTGAGATAAAACGAGGACGTCTCTAAGCCCAGCAAGAATTAAGCAGGTCTCCTAACTTATTGGTAAACAGTTCAGGCTTGTTGTTTTGCCATTCGGTTCTGCCTCCGTGCGTTAATTCGTTATGTGCTGTAACGGTGTATAATGTGCTCTGCACCGAGCGTTCGGCCTGATGGTGCCCGAGGGGACAGCCGGCCTCAGCCCTGCCAGCCAGCCCCGCCGGGCCACGGGGACCCCCCTCTGGAGCGTGCAGCACTGGAAGGGAGGGAAGGACCTGGGTTTTATTTTGCCTTTTACGTATATAAAAGTCTCAAGCGAGCGCCCCGTCCATTCATGCAACGGTGCTTTGCATCCCTGCTGCCTCCCCCTTCCCTCTGCAGAGTAACGCACAATTTAGCACTTTTTGCCCCCGGGGGACCCCCAACCATTTCACAAAGTCAGATGCTTCCCCGACGTGAATCCTACCTGTGCAAGCCCCTCGAGTTGGCTACGCAAGACTTCCGCTGTTCTTAGTCATGCCCCAGACGTGGCATTTCTGGGTGATTATTTTTGCTCAGCGGTCTCATTTTAGAGCCCACAGACCTACGTCAGGTCTCCACGCTCTGCTTTGTGGGGAAAAGTAACCACCAAGGCGGCGCGTGCCGGAGGCAGGCAGGGCGAACGACACAGAGGAGACTAATGGGAAACAGCGGGAGAGAGGGAAGCAAAGGAGCAGCGGGATGAGTTTGGACCCAAGCGGCTGCAACGAAGCCCCGTTTGCAGAAGCGACGTCGGCACCTGCTCCTCAGCCCGCAAACACCAGAAAGTTGGTGGGACGAGCAAATGGGATTGGGTGCACGTTAGTTTGCAGCATGTTAGTGGGACCAGGTCACTTCTGCAAATGGGACTGGGTGCACGTTAGTTTGCAGCATGTTTCTAGGCTCAGCCGCTGGGCACCCCTCAAGCCAAATGACCCCCAGCCTCCGCTTGCCCTAAATGAAGGTGCCCAAGAGCTGACCGTGGTCTCGCTCACCGAACACCTAATTAAAACCAACACACAGCCTCGAGCTGCTGAAACCATCCCACACCTTGTCAAGACCCCCTCGCGCCACAGCTCCCGCAGGGAGACGGGATCTCGTTGGGGCGACACAGGCTCACCTCCGAGCGCGGGACCGCAAGGGCTCGGCAGGTCTCCGTGCCACAAGCTACCTGGTGCGGCCCCGCTCGGGCTCCTGCAGCGGCAGAACAAGCTGAACACGCAGTAGTGTGTTCGGTAGCAATTGCAAACAGCCCTTTCGTGACCGCCGCGGCTGTGGCACGGCGTGCGGGCTGCAAATCATTGCACGGAAGCCGAATGAGGAGAAGCCGCGGGTGCGCAGGAGCCAGGGCTCAGGCTGAAGCCTGGCACTCCGGGCGCAAGCAGCCCCGCAGCTCAACTAGGAAAGAAATGGCTAAGGGCTGGGACTGGGAGACGCGGGTCAACCACAGGCCGCTTGGGTGAGCTCGGTCAAGTCACTTAGCTTGGAGACAGTCCCTGCGTCCCTCCCATCCAGGGGCCTCGGGAGGACAAAATGCAGGCAACTGCTTGGGTTTTATGGCAAACAAGAGGAGCTGGAAGCTAGATTCCCAAAGCAAACCACCTGCCTTATGAAGGCAACACGTTCGAGCCTGGCCACTGAGGGATTTTGCAACGTGCGCTGGCTCCCCACGACTCCTGTGCACGTCACACTGATGTCCGTGACAGATGCTGGCCCCTCTCTCAAAACACACAGGCCCTGGAGTCCAACAACACGACTCTCTGGAAAGAGTCCCTAATTCAACTGCAGCTGTCAACACACACAACCCCAGGTACTAAATGACAGCAAAGCAATGCCAGAAGTGCAGTGCTCCACGACCTTAACGTGACACCCAGGAGCAGGACGGGCTTGTCCCAGCAGCTTGGGGCTTGCCTCTCTGGACCAGCCAGCCCCGTCCGCCCCGTCCGCCCACTGCCCCTTTGCTCGGTGTAAACCTGTTCGGAGCAACCCAAGATTAAGCGTCGGATAAGGCTAAAGAAGCAGAAAGGAGAGAAGGCAGCAGCAGGCCAGGTAGCAAGGTCCAGCCCAGGGCACATCCCCCCGAAACAACAAGCACTAGCAGCAAAGGCTGGGGATAATGCCTGTAGCAACTGCAGCACACAAGGGTTTTCGCTCAACTCGGACCCAGTGTTTTTTTCTGAGATCTTAGCACACCCTGCAGAGCCGGGCAAGTGTCCCACGCCTGATTTTACACAGGGGGAAAGAAAGATCTCTGCAGAGAAAAGCTGGCTTGGGCTTGCACAGATCAGAGCCAAAACTGACTCTGCAATGGTCATGCTGGCGATTCGGCCGGCACTGCCTATGAGCCCAGTCTGCCTACCGATAGGCTTTGCTACCCATGGCATTGGTCATCAGTGTGGCCACCTAAGCACGGTTAGCCAGTGCAACCCCCCAGCACAGACGCAATCCATAACATGCACTAATGCGGGGCAGTGGGGAGAGGTCACGGTGCAAACTGATACGCACCAAGACGGCACTCCTGTGCGAGGAGCTTGCACCGATGCCATCACACCAGTGCGAGAAACCCTGCATCACTGGGGAAGCAGCGGTTTGACCCAAATCAGTTAAGCCTGATAGCTACTTTCAACCAGGTTCATCTCAAACCAGTTTCAGCCATTTTCACACCGGTGTTACAGGTTTAAACCAGGGGCAGGGGGTCAGACACAGCGATCCTTTGTGGTCCCTTCCAACTCTACAATCATCAAATTTATGAATCACCCTTGAACTGGTTTATGTTCAATGTCTGTCCCTAGCCTTGGAGGCCCAGGACCAAATGCCTCTGACCCGGCGCGGTGCATCTCACGTCCAGGCGCGGAAGTTTGCTCGGCCGCTACCTGCACCGGGGAATAAATACAAGTCTCTCCCTTTGCTGTCACCAGGCAGGCAAAGATTTGATTGACTCCAATCTCAGTTTTGGTATTTAAATGGTTCACGCCGCCCCAATCTCCACGCAGCTCCTACGCAAAGGGCTGCTCTTTAAGCTTGTTATCACGGAGAAGTCAAGAGACAGGTGCCTTTGAGAGGCGACTAGGGAGCTTTGTCCCCAGCTGCAGGCTCTCGTCTTAGTGTCAATGAGAAGACAGGGGACAGGCAGCAATAACAAGCTCCCGGTTCAGCGAGGTGATGCTCTTCCCCGCCTCGCCTGCTGCTTACGGGCGCTCTCTTGCTTTCTACCTTCGGTCGCGGCTGTCTTGAATGCTTCCCGGCCTCCATGCAAATGAAGCTGCATTCCCATTACGCAGCGAAGACCGTGGCAGAAGTATGGGATCCTCCACGCGCCGAGCAGGAGGGAGACAGAAGTCAGGGTTCCCAGATAACCTCTCAGCTCTGCCTCGCTCCGCAGCGTAGTGGGAGGGAAATCCCAAGTGAAAGTCCTGACAAGTTTTCTGCCTTCCGGGCACAGAGCGTTTCCAGCGGGCAGAATCGAGCGGCTCCCAGGCCGTCGCTTTCCACGCTGCTAGCTGCCGCTCGGGCCCGCAGGAGTTACCGATAACCCGCGATCAACGCTGATGACCTGATTGCAGGCACCGTGCTTTTCCAGGGCAGCTTTGTTCTCGGATAAAATGACAGCGCATCCGGACACGAGATACGGAGCAGTTAGCAGGGAGAGGCAGGCGAGCAATGTCCTGCCGTGTTTTAGACTAAAGGAAATACCAGAAAGCTACACGTGGGAAAGGAACAAGAGGGAAGAGGAAAAAATAAATCACTCGACCTGATGCCAGACGTGCAGGTACGGGGGTCCCTGAGCAAGCTCCAGGCAGCCTGCAGAAAAACTCGAGTTGGCTCAATCGGATCACGGGCAAAAAAAGAAAAAGGGAGCTGATCGGCCACCCCGTCTCGTACCGCGGTGAGCCACGTGAAAGCCTGAATTTCATTCCTTTGTGGCGTGTCACGACCCAACACAGCAGAGTGAATGACGGGGATGCTGCTGGAGGAAAGGGGATTTTGCTCGTTGACACGAGGAGGGGATTTCTAAGGAAACGGTCATCTCCGGGGCCAAATTAGAGGCCCCGCTAAAGATAGCTCATTTAAAACTGTTTTAAAAAATTCTCTCTGTTCATCTCTACCCCGTGCCAGGGGAAGAAAGGCTCGGATGGGAGAGGACTCCCACGTTTCTAGGAAGTTTAGAGGGCAAATATAGCTCTTCACTACATTTCAGATGGACTCGAGGAATGCTTGCGAGGCGGCAAACAGCTTCCTGTTCAGTGTGCGTCTATACAAACCAACCCGAGACTTGCAAACTGTTGCCATCCCACGTAAAGACAAAAATTCACGTCTCGATTATCGTCAGAATGCAAAACATCGCCTGTTTTCTGCCCCCCGAAATATAGGGTCCCTCTTACCAGCAGGTGCTTCAGTGATCCCCACTCAATCAGAAAGGGGAAGGGAAGGCAAAAGCCATTGAACCAACTGTACGTCAAGTTTATTTCAGCGGTGTGGCACCAAGGAGCCAGCGCTTCAGTTTCCCAAGGAAGCAGCCCGGCCCCTACCTTACATCCCGCTGAGATGCAAAAGGAGTCGTGAGCTTCTCTCCCTTTGGCCTAGCTCCGCTACAAAAACCTTATGTTCTTACCACATTTTGGCTAACAGATGGTGAGTAACACGAGGTGTAATCTTAGTGAAGGCAAGGCAGCGCCCGAAGCTTTCTCACGTTAGCAGGTCAAGATAAAGAGCGTGAAGGAGCTTAGGGCTTATCTAGACCCCTTAACATATGTCCAAAATAGGTACTGTCTTGTTTTCACTGTGTTTTACACCATGCCACCTACTGCATACTACTTAACCCATGATAAGAACATAGATTTTTCTTTTTGGAAGAAAACCCATCTCTGCTATTGGAAGCCCTTCGAGAGGTTTGATCCCTTAGCGCCGCTGGCTTGAGTGAAGGCAGGGCCAGCGATAACCCCAGCTCACCCGCTCTTGCTCTATTTACGGCGTACAACAGCAGCTCGCAAACCTTTACCACCACAAACGACACAAAAGTGCCTTTTGTGCCAGTGGCCGATAACCTGCAAACGCTGATCGCCCAATAGCAAAACCCATGCTTTCGGGCCAAACGGAGGAGACGCGCACGCCAAACCCTCGGGAGTTCCTGCAAAACAGAGCTGCCACCCGCAATCCAATTCAACACGGTCCTGATTTTCCTCCGTGCCTTTCAAAACTCAACTGCAAAAGGGGGTTTGAGAGGGAATGTGAATACCCGCTGAGGGGTAACATTAGCCGCGAAGGAAGAGCTGTGCTTTCAGGTGAGGTTTAAAGGCTGCGGAGAGCGAATGGTGCTGGGTAGCGATCCCCGGGGCCGGCAGCTGCTGGAAAAGTTCATCCGGCTCCAGGGATGAGCGCCAACGTACAAAGGGAGAGGCTGGGGGAGAGAGAAGGTGGCCTGTCTAGCACAGGGACCGATAAACCCAAATAGAGAGCTATTGGAAACGCAGCTGCGAGCCGGTGGAGGGGTACGAGAGCCGGGTCCAGCTGGGGAGCTAAACGCCGCGCGTGGAGGGCTGGCGCAGGCAAGTTTAACCCGGATCCTTAATACTCGCTGACCACTTCTTTTGTGAGTGGCCGCACAGGCTATAATTTAGCCTGAAAAGTGACCTTAAAAGCAATCTGGATCCATTTGGTAATGCAAGGTGGAAGGGAGAGGAAATGCAGGGACACAATACAAACCCCAGCAGCTGAAAAGCCTCAATTAGACTGAAAGGAGTTATCTGGTATTTAAATAATTATTAGATTGAAGGAATAATCATGGGTCTGAGCTGATTTTTTTTCCCCCACTGTCATCCTAATGGAGACTATAATATTATTATTCAAATGCCCGTGATTCTCATTGAAGGGGGGAAGGGGGAAAAAAGGCTCATTTAAGCTCCATGTGACAGGGCTGCAGGAGGCCCGATTAGTCATTTCTCTTATTTCAGCTGTCACTCAGGCCCAGACACCACAGTTTGGCGTTAGTGGCATTTTGTGCACACGAGGGAAAAAAAGGGAAATTAAAAACACAAATAAAGGAGAATTTCCTGTAGCAAATGACGGGCCCCCAAAAACCGAACGCTAATTCTGGTGTTGTGGTGCAGCAGCTGCGCTCACTTCACTGAGCTGCAGACTTCTTAACAAGGGCACGTTTGGCTTGCCATCGCTCCGTCGTGGCTGCAGGCTGGAAAGACGCCGCTTTCCCCAGCGCAGCTGCCGGCCCCACAGACCTGCAGTCTTTCGCCTCCATCTTTTACTGCTCCCTGGGCGTCTGGGTGCAGGACACCCCTTTCCCCCCCAAACAGACGGGGCAGGCTCAACTTCCAAAGTTGGCAGCTTTCTGGCTCCTCCACGACTGGTGTGCACGGACGGCTTCCCAGTGCTGTCTCCCCGGCAGGTGTAGGGTCCTTTCCATCCAGACAAATGGATGGGGAATCCAACCCAACACAAATGTGCAACTCAGCGGGTGTGTTAGGGGCTGGACGTGCTGCCCTGCAAGCCTCTGAGGTCCGTGTGATTTCCTGGCAGCTCTGTGCAACACGAAGGTACCCGACTCCACAAAACCGACCGGAAATCCCTGGCTGAAGTCTGGGGCTTTGTCTTTAGCCAAGCGGCGGAGCGAGGTGCGGGTAGGGGAGGGCTCAGGGGAGCGGGGGTCTCTCATCCAACCCAGGAAAGCACCCGGGGATCTCACGCCCCAGAACAGAGAGCAAGCACGGCAGGCTCTGTGTTATTTATTTGGCACGCCGCATTACGCCGGGCACACGGCTCTGCAAGCAATAATCTAAAACACGGCATACATGTTTGGACCCAGCATCTTCCTCCGGCAAACAGTCCCAGCATGTCCCCTTTTAGGAGTGCTTATTACCATCCTTCTACAACCAGCAACCCTATTACTTCCTTCTTCCTTTGTCTTCAGAGAGAAATGGAGATTTTTTTACATTTACTGAATGGGAGCTAATGAGATGCATCTGGTCAGGATGAGTCAGTAAGGCAGCTCCATCTCTCGGGCTGGCTCGTTTTGGGGGGAGCGGGGCAGTTCTGCTCCCCGGCGGGAGAGAGAGGAGAAGTCTCTACCACCGGGCAGTGGGCAGGGCCGAACTCTTGCCACCTGCACCCAGGTCGATGCCCACCTGGCCAAGTATCTAGGGAAAGCAGCAGCATCCTTTTAATGCTTGCCCACTTTTAACCCCTGCGAGGCCTGCCTTTCATCCCCCGTTCGAGGTCTCTGTCTCACAGATGCAATCAAGACCTGGGAGCCACACCGAATCAGCCCAAACTTGTAGCAGGGAGCAAGAAAAGTCTGCCCGTGTTAGGCTTTTTCTAAAGGCCATGCAAGTTTGGAATGGCCTTCCCGAAACCTCCCGAGAAACGCGTCGGAGGGAGGGGGTACCTCTGCAACAGGCTGAGCTGTCTCCGGGTGTGGGTTGATTGCACCTCGCTTGCTTTGTACAGTCCGATAAGATTCACTACCTTGGGGCCAGGAGCGGCGAGATGTACTGGCTCACACTCCTGACCTCTCCTATAGGTCACCAGCCTGCCAGAAATCCCCGGGACTTATAAAACCAGTCACCAGAAGGGCAAGCCTGACATGCTGCTTGGTACGAAGTTTAATGTAATCTGTTTGGGGTGGCCTCGTCCAGCCTGGTCCCTCCTCTTGACAGCGAGTCGACCTCAACACCCACTGGTTGCAGGGAAAAGGGCAGATGGAGAGCTGGACTGCTGGAGAAGCGTCTCATCCTGAACCGTGCAAGCACCTTGTCTGCCTCCTCCACCGGCACCGGATGGGAGCGTTTGCTGAACCAGCCCCGGGCAATTCACCAGGCCTGCCAGCCGGAGCGTGCCGACGCCGGTGATGCCCAAATGGGGACAGGAGAGGCCTCTCAGCTCCAGGACGGCATTTCCAACCCAGTCGGAAAGACAGCTCGGCTTCAGAACGGTTTCCTTAACTAGGCACCACCGTGCAACCATCTCCCCACCCCTCCAGCACCTTTCCTTTCCAGATCTGAAAACTTGTGGCCCAGATTTAAATCCCACCAATTAAAGGAACAAGCCCCACTTTGTGGACCCTGCACACACAGGGATCAGGATGAATGCTACTCGCATGCAGCACGGTTTCCACCAGGCCCTGCTCAGACCAGTTACTTAGTGTGAGGAAGGTTGTATTTATGCTATTTCTACGGGTAGGAAAAGCCCCCAGTGCTGTGAGAAAGGTTTCTCCCGTGAAGCCAAACTCTGTTCCTATGGAGGAAGTGGTCTGGCTAAGACTGGTCCAATGCCTCCTTCACTGGATGGATGCGGGTACCCTGAATTGCATGCAGCTTGGCAAGGGTACCGTTCCACCTCAAAGGGTGGGATTAGCTCCTGTCTTCATCGCCGCACATTTGGCTGCCAGCTTTACGGGCACCAAAAGTTTGGGGTGCTTCTCTCCAGATGCTGGTCTCATCTGAGCACGTCCCGTTCAACGACACGCTTCAGGCTCGGTTGCAAACGGGAATTACTCAGCTTGACTCGAGTCAGTTGTTCCCTTATTGCAAGATAAAGGTAATTACTGGGACACTGTGGATTTCAATTTTGGGTGGTTTTTTCCATGGTTTAAATGGTAAGAAATCAAGTTAGAAGGAATTAAACTAGAGAGACGTTCGACAGCTCGCCACACATTGGGCTTCGAATGGTTAATTAGGATGCTACCGGAATTGCAGGAGCTGTTTCTGAGCCTTTGTTTCATTCATGAAAACGAGGACCTGATCGCAGGAAACAGCCAGGCGCGACGAGGCGAGGCGGGCTGCTGCCGCCCCGGGCGCAGTTCTGCCAACACATCTCTTTTGCCCCAAGAAGGCTACTACTTGCCCGCTCCAAAGACGGACATCCATCCCGCCCTGATGGATGGTTGTCTGCAGGAGCATCCAGCCGGGGCTCTTGGCACTCACCGCTGATATAGTTTCATAGTCGTTAGGGGCTGGAAGGGACCTCATCAGGTCCAGCCCCGCTGCACGGGGGCAGGAAAGACTGCTGGGATCATTTGATGGGCATGGGGATGTTTTTTGAAGTCCGTTAAGCTAGATCTCAACCTATCGATGGTGCAATGCCAAAGGGAGCTACAGAAACCAGCCCTTTCCAAGCCGTAGCAGCACCATGCACTTGACTGTAAGGACCAAAGTGATGAAGCAACGTGGACAGTGAATGTTAGTTGTGTTTTTCTTTTTAATACACCTGCAGCAATTAACCCCTTGAATGGCAGGCTTCAGGCATGCCTCACTTTTGGGTTTCGCTGCCCATTCCACCCTTGCTCCCCGTGGGAACCCACTTTAATTTCTCTAAACCAACCATCATCACAACCTCCTTGTAGCTGTCGGTCTAGCAGCCAGAATCAATAACCGCCTGTGACCCCGAGAGCTGCCCTCCCTGTGCCGTGTGGCTGCTTATTCATGGGGATGGTATTTTCCAGGCTTGGGCTCAGCTTTCTGAGAAAGACCTTGGAGGCCAAAGTACAGCATTGTGACTATTGCTTCCTCCAGGACGGGGATAGGGTGGAGGAGGGGAAGAATGAAACCCAGCTGTGAAAAGGCATTTCCCTGATAACAAACATAATTGCATGAATTATGCACACAATTCGCTCTTATTGTCCCGGCCTCGGATGTTGTTTATACAACCCGTGTACCGGATGAGCCTTTCCTCTCTTCCTCCCTCTCCCTATCTGTCCCTTACACACACGCCACACCAGTCTGTCTGGGAGAAAGGGAAGCTCAAACCCCAGTGAGTACAACTTCGGGCAAGCCCCTTCCTCGCCGCTGTGACAGCGCACGGCACTTTTAACCAGCACGGCGTAGTGGTGTGAGCAGGAGACCTGGCTCTGCCGCAGACCACACACAAACTCACTTCTTTTGCAAGCGGCGGTTGACACAGACTGTCACCCTGGCGAGGGTTGAGGTTCAAGGGGTGCAGATGCTCTTAAGACAGTGTTTTTCAGCCTTTTTTTTGTTTGTGGACCCCCATAAAAATCTCAAATGGAGGCACGGACTTCTTTGGAAATTTCAAATGAAGTTGCAGACTCCCCTGAGTTGTAAGTGTGGGTATCCACATACTTCTGATCGATCATAGTCATCTTTTGACTATGGCCCAGGGGGTCTGTGGGCCGCGAGTTGAAAATCACTCTTTCCAGCTACACGCGCGTTGCTGGCTTCCTCCCATTCAGCGGGGCTGGATACGGTCAGGCGCTAGATTAGCTCACCCAGGGCATGCCACCCTGGGCAGGTCACTTCATTGCTCCGGGCCTCCATTTCCAGTCCCACTCCTGTCTGGACACATGGCTGGCAGGACAAGGCACCTGTGTGTGCAGCACAAGGCAGTTCCTCAGCGAAGCCAAGCAGATCCACGTGTGAACTGCAGCCCAGGGATGCTTGCACACCGCAAGCTATGGTCTGGGTCAAAGCATGACTTCCCCGAATCAAGGGCACGATTCTTACGGACTCCAACGCAGCCAGAATTTCTCCTTAAGCTCCTCACAAGGCCCCAAGACAGATTCTCCGCTTACTCCTACATCAAAATTGCATCCAGCTGTTCATCGCGGCAGGATGCAGACACCTGAAATTTATGTCCCGACCAACCCGAAAAGAGAGGCAGCAAAATTCATAATCAACCTAAAACACCTCGGTGGCAGAAATCAGACACCTTTTCTTTTTACCGCGCTGTTACCTGACACCTGTTATCTTATAAAGTGCAGCTGGCAGCTATTCAGCTTTAAATGTAGCGCTGCAGAACAGCTTCTAAATTACCGTGCGTCAGGAGGGAAGGGGCAGGGAAGAGCGCGGCGAGGGCGTTATCCGCCAGGAGGGATCCGGGCCGGGGGAAGCACCGGGTAGCCTGCCCCGTGGGACACTATGGAGGAGCAGCAGAGAGCAACTCGGGACCAGAGGAGAAGCGGTCGCTCCTCACGGCACCGCTCTAAGAGCCACGTATGCAGGCGATGAACCTCAGCTTCAAATGAAATGGGTCCCCAGGCACCCCATTAAACAAAAGCCTGAAACAAGAATCCTTTGTCTGTGCCCGCCCCGCCTGGGAGACAGGCGTTCGTTATCCTGACTGCTCCCCACGGCAGCAAGCTGTATTTACACAGTAGCCACGGTGCCGTTACCTAAGTACATCAGGAAGTTGTACGTTTGTTAAAATTAAGTACTGAAATGTGGAATCCCCAACTGTGCAGCTATAGATTTCACTCCGCCAGCAGCGCTGCAATTATTAAGACCGTGCAAGCGCCTCCGCGCACACACACACACACACACAATCCCTGTTTGGAAGATGCTTTCTGGCTCCACAATAAATCATAGTATCATAGTGTCGAGGGTCAGAAGGGGCCTAGAGCAGGCCATCTAGTCTGGCCCCCGCCAACGGCAGGAACGAGTGCCAGGGTCACAGGACCCCAGCCAAGTACCTATCCAATCTACTCTTGCAGACGCCCAAGGTAGGAGCAAGAAC
>JAGPOW010003356.1:7781831-7799474 GCA_030014935.1 Caiman crocodilus | reverse complement strand
AATTGGAGGTCCAGCTCCTCCTCCTGTCTGGGTGGTCTGTAGCAGACACCCACCCTCAAGTCCCTTTCCCCTCGCCCTCCTTGCAGCCTGATAATAATTCCGTTTCGGAGGGGGATTATCTTTTCAGCTCACGAGCACCAAGCAGGAGCCAAAGAGATGCTGGCTTTCACGCTGCCCATCACAGCTCTTCCAGGTCTGGGGCGCGAGAGGTAACGGTGAGGCGAGGGAGCAAGGAAGCTTTCTTGCACGTACCATCGAGACAGGGCGTCAGGGCCCATGGGATCCACGTTCTGGCTGTGCCGCTGACTTGATTTCCCTCTGCCTTCCCCACGGGTACAGAACGCATCCATCACCGCCTGTAGCACAACCAGGCGGACAGTCCCGCAGACGCCGAGGCTCGTGCCCCCGCGTCTCTGCTGGTTCCTCGAGGACGGCGACAGAGCCCCGGAGACCCAGCAGACGTGTCGCGCTGCTCCAGCTTCTGGCTGCCGGCTGGGCAACTGGAATCGCCACGGAGGGAAGTGATTTAAACAACATCCAGTGTAGGCGCGGCATTTGATCGGCAATAAGGACGTAGAAAGGATGTAAACCCTTAAAATAACAACCATACTAAACCAGTTATGCTAACGCAGGAGGAAGCCTCACGCCACTAAAGAACGCTTTAGCATCCATCCAAGCAGCCGAGCTTCAGATACGGCCCTGAAGGGACACATCGGCCAACCCTAGCTTTGTCACCGACTGGAGGGAGGCGACGGTCTCTCTGGACTTCCATTTTCTCATCTGCTAAACTGCCTCACTTGGGTGTTGGGAGCTTAATTAACGTTCATTGAGAGGCCTGCATGCTGCAGAAACGCAGAGCATTTGCACACACGTGACAGCCTGCCACGGTGCGAGACAACCAAGAACGCAAGGCAGCCGGGGAGAGGCTGCGAGTCCTCCCAGGGCTTCTCCGCTCAAGCCCTGGCTCACGGGCTCGTCAGCCCTTCCACACTTGATCACTTCGGCCCTTTTGAGCTCGCACCGGAGAGAGCTGGCGCGCTCCCCGCTCTCAGCATCTTCCCAGGGACAGCGTGCAGGACGTCGGCATCCCTGCCGCAGCTTCGCTACATCCGTTCCTACCTGAGGACGTGGCTGCTTTCTGCTCATCCGCTCCCTGTGCCTCAACCCTGCTTTTCAATTTCAGAGTGCTGGCAGATCACTGATTAATTCAAGCTTGTTTAATAACCCTTCTGTTTAGATGAAACAAGCTGTCTTGTTTCCTTTATTTTTAACACTGACTCTTGTTTCTTTGCTAAGGATCTTACTGTCATTTAAAAACTTCTCCCTCTCCAACCAAGCTGACAATAGGATGGCGAAAGCAGCTCCTTGGGTCTGCATCTGACAACGATCGCAAGTCCCAGCCCACGAGGCGGGGGGCTAGCCAAGGAGGAGTGGAGGGGGTGATGCTGTTATGAGGACCCCAAAATCTTGCCCAGCACAGAGTAAACCTGTCCGCGAGCCTCCTTGTCTATTATGATGGTGGTGCCGAGCAGCCTGCCCGGAGCTCAGTGCTGTACGGAGGGGAAGACCACCCCAGACCCATGCACCTTACAGACATAACGGGCCACGTGAAGGAGGGTAAAGACAACCGAGGCAGAGAGATGACTCTTTTTTGCAAAAACATTCTATATTTATTTATTTCTCTCTCTATATATATCTACATATAGGAATGAATATTTTTGCAAAAAAGAATCATCTCTCTGCCTCGGTTGTCTTTACTTTCCTTCACGTGGCTCATTTTGTCTGCAAGGGGCATGGGGCTGAGGTGGTCTTCCCCCCCGTGCACCACTGACCTCCATCCACGCTGCTCGGCACCACCGTAATAATTGAGAAGGAGACTATATATATATATATATATATATATATATATATATATATATAAAAATAAAACGAGGCAGAGAGACGATGTGAACTGCCAAGGAGCAGAGCCCAAGTTGTCCCAATTTCTTGCCCAGTGTCTGTGCACTAAATCCCAGCACTTCTGTAAGCACCTGCGAGTTTCCTTTCACGCCGCTCTTTCCACATGGGAGAAGCTCCTCGTGCAAAGCTGAAATGCCACTACACCACCTCCTTTAAACCCCTGCTCCGCGCAGCACGCCACTGAGCAAGGGGTCCTAGACAGCTCCTCGCTAGGTCCGACAGCCTTTCCGCGTGGCCTCTGCTCCACCGCCCCTGCAGTTGTCTCTTGCCCCAAACCCCTCCAGACCGCAGGCTCTCTGGGGCAGGGAGCATCTCGTGCTCCGCTTGCCTACGGTTCCCAGCCCCGAACCGGAGCTGCGAGGAGTTGCCAGCAATACGTGGAGTTATTATAATACAACAACAGCTTTGCTTACTGAGGAAACACGTTCGAGAGTCTCAACTGTCTCCTGCCTCTTTCATTTCAAAGTTGCACTTGTCTGTAAAGCAACTGAGTCATTTCCTTCCCACCGCCGGGCTATCGGACCAGATCCAGCAGGGGAGCGGAAACCAATAAATCCTTCACGGGCTTGGGAGGGCCGCGTTTCACGGGGCCGCAGCGGGACCTGCCTTGCTCCGACCTTCCTAGAGCTCAGCACCGTCTCGCTTTGGCTCAAGTCTCATCTGCGGTGCTGCACGCCCACCAGTTCATAGCGCTCCGCTCTACCCCGGCCTGCCATGAACTGGGATGAAGCGGGCACGGTCAGTGACCTGCCGCGTGACTTTGGGCAGTTCGCTTCAAGCCTCAGCGCCTTTATTTCCCCACCTGCAAAATGGGGACAATGATACGCACATGCTTCTGTAAAGCATTTGCAGACTGAGGGAGGAGAAGCAGATGAATCCTGCAAGTCCTGCCCCAAAGCGCTCAGGGCTGCAGCCATGAACACCACACGCGGATTAGGCTGGTAAGAAGATGTGTGTGTCTGGTCACAAGAGTTTGTTGGGGGAGCACAGGGGGGTCGTTTTGTCCTCTTTCACAACCCCAAATCTCAGGCTCGGTTCATGAGCCCTGGCTGAAGCACGCTTGGTGCACGTGCAGCGGAAAGCAGGCAAAATTAGTATTTAGGGCAGAAAGCAGGCTACATTTTGCTGGTGAACCCCAGAGCACTAAGTAGCCCTCAGCATTGCATCTCGCACAGTCATGGAGAAAGTTTTCCTGGGTCCAGGCTCAGCCCTCTTCCATGGACTTGAGCAGGAGAAAAGAAAATCGAGCTCTGTAACACGCATAAGGCCGAGAACACATTCGCCAAATGAACCAAAATAGAACAGAAAACAAGCTAAATTGCAAGGAAATTAACCTTACATCCTACTCAGTCACGATGGCTGGGATAGATAGCCTGGCAACGTGCGGTGTTTATAGGTGGGGATGGAAGGCAATGAATTGTCACGAACAAATCTGTGAGTCAATATTTTGCTTTTCTTCGTGTCACACTTGGCACTACTTGGTGGGGGGAAAAAAAAAATCTCAAAAGCTTTTTATCTTAAAAGGTGGAGGGAAATGATGTCAGGGTACAGAGGATGCTCGATTTCCAGCTCCAGTTTCCAACCTGGGCTTTGCAGCCTAAATGAAGATTGATGCAATGAAAACGGTGGCAAGCTGAAGCCACTTCCCCCGCACCCCTGGACTGAGGACGGTCGAGGCAGTTCCCATCTGCCTGCGGTGTCTCGGGACCGCCACGTGCTCGCGAGTGCGAGCCCCGGTCCTTTGCACGTCGGAACAGATGTTCTTTTGACAATTTGGCCACAAGTGTCATTAGAGCAATTCCCGGGCAGGCAATAGCCTGGAAAATACAGCCCCGGGGGTGGCTCCTCACTTGAATTGGTTTGCAGGTTTTCAATAACACTTAAAAAAACCAAACCAAAGCCACCCCCCGACAGCTCAGGGAGCGCAAACGTGTCGAAAACCACGTCTTTAAAGGGAAAGGTTCAACTAAGAAAGACATCCTCTCAAAACATGCTGAAAACAGGTTGGAAAGCACGGAAAGGTTTTGCGGAGACGTTTTCTAAATGAAGGAAAAACCCGCTGATTTTGGACTTCAAAACAACTTTTCATATACAAAGTCGAAGCATTTATATTAAAAATATGAGCAAAACTTACGGTTGGTTTTTGTTGTTGCTTATTTGCCTGGACTTTCGGTTTCCAAAGCCCTAGGGGTTTGGTGTTTAAATCTGCCCTCAGGCCTGAAAAATATTCAACTCTCAAAAATGTTCAGAGGATGGGGGGAAAAAATATCCTCTCCTGCTCTGGTATAGTGAGCACTGGAAAACCTGGCCCTGGGTTGATTCATGTGCTGTATTTTAACCAGATGCCTAGGACCTCTCTGAGGAAGGGATGATCTTGGTCCCGCTGTCCTAGAAGCCCTCGAGTTAACACCATGGGGGTCCTAAACCCTACAATCGTGCAAATTATGTGACGTATCAGCCAAGTGAGTGAGACGTCGATGCAAAGGGAGGACTGATTCTGGTTGACCAACATGATAAATCTCGAAAGAAGTCTGATTTTCAAGCAGGACATTCAAATCTCTGTAGTCATCTTAGAAAAATTCACCCTCGATGGCCAGGAACTCGCCTGACCCTGAACTCCTTCCATGCACATCACCAAACCACTCCGGGGTGCTAAAAAGAATAGCCACTGCTGGCCCAGAACCGAATGGGACGGGGCATGCCCAACCTGCAGCCTCGCGCCTCGTCCCACCCAAAACTTTCTGGGGCAAAAGCCTTGAAACGGAGTTTCCCAGTGACCTTCTCCCCTGGGAGCCGGGCTTTTATTCTTTTTTAAACAAGCTACAAAACACGCTCCCAAGTCCTTCAGTAGCAGCTGCCTTTGTCCTTTCCCGAGGATTAGTTCTAGCGCTTCCCAGATCAGCCGCGCACAATCTGTGACCACCTCAAAGCCAGAAAATGCATTTGGTGGAACTGATGGCCCAGAATTGCCCATGCCACACAATTTCTACGCCTTGAAAAGCCCCATTATGTGAGCCCTTGCATCTGCACATCATCACACACAGAGCAGACAAGCACGCAGGGCGCCCAGGCCCTTGCTTCCAAAGTGTTTGCAAACTTTGCGTTGTTGCTATGAGATTTTAAAGCTCGACAGGCCAAAGCTATCACTGCCTTAGTACTCGGCGTGGCTCCTGCTCCCCCAAGGCTCGGCGTTTAAACGGAGCCGAAGCCAGCGCGCCGGTCGGAGGAGTGCTCGCCACCTCCGCCCGAGTTCACGCATCACTCTGCAGAAAGCTCGGCGCAGGTACTGATGGATGGCCGGGAAAGGGAAATGGCGCTTCTGCTGCGGCGCCACAGTCCAGCCCGATGAATTAGTAATGCCGCCAATTTTTCAGCCAGCGCTCACACTTTTCATAAGAGGATGCCCAAGCAAGTTGTGCTTGTGCAGGCCTGCCAAGCAGACGGGCTCCAACCCAACTCTCCGGCCGGGGAATGGAGCGGTAGAGACCAAGAGCGGTCAGGGCAGACCGCAAGCTCTCTGTGCCCGGAGCTGGGGCGGACGTGGAGAAGCTTTCGGCGTCCTCCCACCCTCCCGTCTCACATCCTTTGACTACAGCCACTTTCATTCCCCCTCCCCCCACCTGTCTCTCACCTATCGGCCACCTCGATTTACATTTTAATTGACTGGATTTCTTGCACGCACGGTGGCCTCTGGCTGCGTTAGCACTCCATCCAGGCAGAGCGCACGCCATCTGTAGACACTTCCTCAGCCTGACAAAGGGTGTCTGCACCTGAAAGCTTGCTAAGACGACCTTTTCCAGCTATGCGAGTTGGTCTAAGAAAAGACGTCAGATTTACCCGGAGAACCTTGTCTGCCTCTGCCTTTAGGCCAACACGGCTACAACCTACACCCCCGAAACAGCTCCCCTTTGGGCAAGGGATGATTCCTGTGGCACAAGGTCCTGAATCCTTTCCCAGATCCACCCCTGCTTGTTGGCACTGACCCTTGATGGGCAAGTCACAAAGGCCAGATGTGTCAAAAGCCCTGAAGAGACTAAGCAGGAAGCCAAGAAGAGAGTCCAGATGTTTCTTATGACTTAACACTGCCTTTAGACACCTCAAAGTGCCAAAAAAAGGTGGATTGGGCTCTTCTGGGGCAGTGCTGCTACAGGGGAAGTTTGCATCTCTACAACTTGACACGCTAGCGGCTTCCGACACCTCTGGGCTCTTTAACGACACTTGCGTCCACACCATCTGCTTGAGCAGCACTGCTCACAAAGCCAATGATGCAAGCAGCTACAGGATACCATTGCACCCCGAGGCCATCTCTAGCTACAGCAGGGCCGAGGCTAATTTTGGGCCCACAGTCCTACTAGTCAGGGAGAATTTGGCCTTGGACCTTTCGTCGCTGAGACTTTGCTGCGCTGCAACGTTGGCTCCTTCCAACGCCGCGCTACGAAGACGGTGACGTGCTTTATCCCCAGCACCAGACAGAACAATGGCTCAACGTTTCCAACTCCTGATGCTACTTCAAATCCACCGGGAAAAAAAAAGATGTTTAATGGGTAACTAAGCATTTTCTTAAATCACCAAGAAATTGCCTTTCCCTGTTCTCCCCCCAGCTCTTCGGCTTCCACTAAAAAATTCAGAGGAAATGCGCTGGCAAAAAGTATGTCTGAGTAACATTCAAGATAGCGATAAAAAGCAGCAAAAGGCAGGACATTTGAGCAGAAGGTCAGCGCTCCCTCTTGTATTTTTGCTTTTCAGGGCATTATGGCATCCATACAAGCTATGGACACAGTACGAGTACTTCTGGGGCCTTGAGCATAACGCCCTTTCGAACACAGCCAGCTTCCCCGCTCTGTCCCCCCAATCCCAGCACATCTACTCGATCAGGAAACCAAAATACCAGATGGGAAGCAATCATGCGCGCTGGCTAAGTCCCCTCCGAGGCAGCCAAAATGCTGCTCAGCCCTGCTTTTGTAGCCTTCTCGAGGAACCGGGCGGTCCGACTTCAGAAATGCAGTTCAGTTTCCCATTTGAACCGCGCTGTCGGTGCTTCTGGTATTAATCACAAGATCTGTCACAGCCGGTGCTTCCCTTAAGGCTCCAGCTTCTGGAGCCATGCGGATATTACCGTGCTGACGCCACGAAAAGTCAGTTTCTAGCCTTCCTCCACGAGCGAAAAAGAAGCAAGGAAGGAACCCCAACCCCCCGAACTACCCCAAAGCTCTTGAAGTTTTATTTTTAGGTAAATCTCAACATATTGAGACCGACCGACTGTTGAATGCCTAGCCCTGGCAGTGCTCCACGTGCAACGCGAGGGTGACTCTGGCGAGGCATCGCTCACTGGACCTTTAGTGCGTGGCTTGAAATCTGCTTTAAAAGAAGCTTATAGCTAAAGCAGTGCACGTGTTGCGTGTGTAAGGGTGTGTGCACTTCGACCTGCCCTCTGGCGAGATACCGGCTTTGTGGGGTTGGGCTGTACAGCAACCCCAAAGCCCCAGCGGAGCTGCCGTGGCAGGCCGCTCCGTGGTCAGGCGTGCCATGCATTTCAAGCTCTCCCTGGCTGATGACGCACGGGAGGAAATACCTCAACTAAAAGCCACGGTTTTGGATGCACTTGGATGTCTCTTGCAGGCACTTACTCCCTAACACACTAAGCCTGGCAATAACATGAGTAACCCGTTCCCAGCTGAGTCAGGGGCAAGTCAAGATAGACGCGCTTCCTCCAGGGCCTCGTGCTACACAGAAAAGCAAGTGAATAAGCAGCCAGTCACTGCTGAAGAGGTTTCCTGTTTTCTCCAGCCTCGCTGGGCTTCCTGACACAAGGTAAAGGGCAGTCGGAGCGCTGATGCTCGGTGCTGACCTGCAGCTGCTGACGAGTGAATTAAACCTGCTGCTCCCGAATGCTGGTCACAGCCCGGCCTCGGGAGCCGAGAGGGGAATAAGTCGCTTCCTTTAGCTCTCCACGGGGTGCACGGAGCGTGTCCTCTCTGTGAACCGTCATCCTCCCGCTGCCGCCACCCAAGCTCCTGGCCGGAAAACCCCCCAAAAAGCAGAAAAGGCACACTGCGCCCACTGCCGCCTTGCTTCTCCCCATCCTGGGTTGGGTGCACTGGCTTGCTTCGACCGGCTGCCCACGCAAGCCGGGTTCCTAGCATTGATTTTGCACTTGCTATAAAAGGTGAAAAACAGCTCGCAGCATGACGTGGACCTTCCCCAGCCGTGAACTCGGAAATCAAGCCCGTTAGTCGAGTCGTCTAGCGTCAGCCGGGTCCCGACATGGAAGAAGCTACACGAGTAGAAGGGCCTGCTTTGCCAGGAGCGCCGCACGGATGCTAGGGCTATTGCTGGCGTGTCGGGCCGGAGCGGGGAACCTCTGCGGTGCATCCCCGGTGGGTACCAGCCGGGCGCTGGCAGAGCTGGTCCGCCCAACCCTCTTACCACGGAGCCGCAGAGACGTCCGGCTGCCACAACCCTATGGTGGCTCCTCAAACAGAAACAGTTATAGCTGCAAAAAGCACACGTCTTGGGCTCTTCTTGATACAAACTGCTGAGAAATAGCAAGGCTCCAGCTAACATTGCTCTCCCAACCAGACGTGGAGGCCTGGCATTAGCCTCCTTTAAGGAGCTGTGAGCGCTCCTGCTCCCCAGGGCCCAGCAACACTCCCGGGCTGAGCAAATGCTTATCTAGCGCGCAAGGACCGGGGCCGGGGAGGAGGGGCAGCGAGGAAGGAGACTTTCCTTTCCTGTTTAGCTTTCGGCTTCGCGTGAAGTCGTCTTCCTCGTATTTTGGAGCCACCCTTGCCCTGGTCTCCCACCCTGCCCGGCTCCCACCCCTGCCACGGCCGCTCAGCCCCAGCTCTTCTGATTGCTTCGTTAACGAGCGATAAGAAAGGAGCTGCCGCAGCCGAGGGAGGGCGAGGTGAGAGGTCAGCGTAATATTTACTCAGACGTCACCTTTCACTTTCAGGAGGTGGCGAAGGGACTTCACAGCGGCCAAGGGCTGCGAGCCCGTCTCCTGTCTGCCGAGGAAGCCGGGCTCCTGCTAACACCAAGCCCCTGCCGGGCCGCGGTTCGGGACTGTGGGGTCCAGCCTGTTGCAGTCCCTCAGCTCTCCGCGCTTTCGTCTGACCCATCCCCTCGCACTCTTCCTTGGGACCCCATCTTGCCATGCCTTAGAAAGCTGCTCCCCATCTCCATACCGCTTCGAACCAGAAAAAATGAGATCACATCCAGACCGAAGCCGGGCCAGCCCCAACCAGATCATCCCAGCCAAGGCTTTGTCTACCTGAGTCTTTAAAACCTGCAAGGATGGAGATCCCACCACCTCTGCGGGTACCTGCTTCTCCCTTCCAAGCGGCCCATGCTGCACTGGAAGTGCCCATCCGCTGCCGGCCAGGACAACCAGGAGCTGGCAGGGAGGAGTCGTGCCAACTCTGCATCACCCAGCCACCACGAACCCGCAGCCTGAAAGCTATGGCAAGGAGAGCACGCGGGTCTCTGCGTGCCGGAGGCCAAGGACGCCGCTCCATCGGATGCAGGGGAGCCTCCATCAGCGCTTTGAGCCACGCGCCCGCAGCGGAGCAACCCCCGTTGCACCCACACCTCTCTCTAACTTGCAGCACGATGGCGTTTCCATCCCAAGTGAGGGTGACCCGGGGGCTTGGCTCTTGCAAGCTCCTGCCTACAGTCCAGCTACCCCCTGCCACCACCAAAAAAAAGCATTTCCACCATGTGGCCTTTAATTTCCGTGCGCTCCCACAGTCGTGAGTGGGGAGCACCCCTCATCTGCTCCCCAGCTGCAGTGCGACGGTCTCCGTCCGCAAGCCGCAGGGCTGGGCCGACAGGTCGCTCGCTATCACTTTTCCCTTTACAATGATCTGGACTTTTTTTTTTTATAATACGACTCCGATGCCTTTTATCTCCCGCTCCGAATGTAATTTCAACCCAGGCAGAGCAGGATTAAACTTTCAAAACATGATACATTTATCTCGCTTTTCATTGCCCCCAGCCACCTCCCCGTTCGGCTTCGCCCGAAGAGGGGCCGAGATTACACCGGGAAACATGAGCTGGGAAATATCAGATCAGGAAGAGGGAGGCCACCTCGTTCCCAGTGCCCCATCTCTGGCCTGAGCGTCTCCCCAAAGCAGCCGCAGTCGCTGCGAGCTGGCAAAGTTAGGCTAGCGGTACTTCTCCGCCCCCGTGAAGCACAAGGGTGGATTATAACCCAGACAAAAGGCCCGGCAGACAACACACAGTGGAAGATTAGATTAGAGAGATACATCACTGACGTGTGCTACACCCACTTTATTTCTTTTTTTTCAGTCCCGTTAGACCCATTTCACCACCGCCCGAGAGCAACTTGACGCCCGTATTTGGGCCGCGGCAGGGAAGGAGAAGGGAGCCAGGTTGGAGACCTTGCAAGAGCACACAGTAGTGTCGGCCAGTTGTGCTGGAAATCTTTGCAAAACATTAAAATCTTGCTGCCTCCCCGCAGGAGCTATTTCTGGCACCGGGCAGGACTTGGCAAGGCCGTGGGTCGAGCGCTGCCGCTCCTCTTCATGCTCCCTCTTCTCAGAAGGGACCGGCGTTCTGAAGGGGAGGGTAACACCAGCCCCAGCAGCTTTCCACGCTGCATTTGGTGCTGATTCCCCCTTCTCTTTTCCTTTCCCCACCAAACCCGCTGGTCTGCGCACCCGAGCCGAGCTGCGGGAGCCCCCCTCTAGCGGGGCGAGCCGGTATTTCAGGCCCACGGCCCAGGCGGATGCCGTCTCCCGGCAAATGCAAGACCCTGCACAATCCAGCCAACTCCCGAGCTGGGAACTTACGATTTGGCCGGCTCGTTATTTCACTGCTCTGCTGCCTAAGCCCTTTTGGAGCTGTCTCGGTCAAAATTAGATTTGAGTTACGGACCTGAGGCTGGCAGAGGCAGGAGAGGAAAGATTACAGGGGCGAGGGGGCGGAAAACACAGCAAGCGTCTTGCTCAGACTGGAAAAGAAAACCGATCGATTGGAAAAAGCATCCAGAGCCTAACCGGCGGATGCTGAATTCCCTGCACGACGCCAACGGCCGGGTGGCTCTGCAGCTTCCCCCCCCGCGCGCCCGCCCAGGAGCCTCGACCGGCGCGGGCTCCACGTGCTCCGTTTCACCCGCATTTCTGCTGCCTCCAGGAGCCCGACTCCTCATGCTGGAACAAAGCTCCGGGCCGGGGACAGGACCCTACAGGGCTCTGCCACGGCACCGTGCGGTGCGTGCCACCGGCCCGCCTCTGCCAAGGGGCGCAGCACCCCAACGCACCCCCAGCTTCCCTTGACCTACAGGGAACGGGTTTAGACACAGCACCCTGCACCTCCCCAGGACAACGCGCTGCCCGGGCCCTCCTTTCGGTCACACTTTCTCCTCTTTATCTTGGAGCCAGTCTGCAAAACCTGGGCATAAAGAAACTTTCCACTGCCCCGGCCTGAGATGCTTTAAAGTCCTGCAGTCAAACGAGGCTCAGCATCGCTGGCGGGCAGAGAAGGCAGCTTGGAAAGCCAGTGGAGAGGAGGTGCACAGCTCTGGAAAGCAACTGGGGAAGCGGGCAGACCCAAGTCACCTCTAGGATGCTCTGGGCCGGGAGCACGAAGACGTGATGCACTTGGCCATCAAGGCTTGTGTGTGTGTGTGTGTGGGGGGGGAAGAAAAATTGGACGATGCCTCCCCGCCCCCCCTTCTTTGTTGTTGTCGCGGCCTCCTAGCCAAGCTGGTTAAGAGATTAACACTCTAAAAACCACATTTACTCTAATTAGCCATGAAATCTTTGTAACTAAGTGAAGAAATGTTTCCCTTGAGGGATTTTTGTCCATTCATCACTGTTTGAAATGTAGGGAGGGGGTCAAAGGTGGGGGGTGGGGGGGCAGGGAGAGACAGAGAGAAGGACGGGGGGGGGGGAAGGGATAGCAAATTCAGATCTAATGAATTAAGAGAATGCCCAAGGGGGAAAGCAGACTCCTGCCATTAAATGCAGGCACCTCGCAGGGGCATGGGGTGGGGGAGCTGGTTTCTTTCCCCCCGAGCTCGCCGAATGGACGGTTCCCGAATTATTTCTAGTTAACAGCCTGCAAAACACAATGCTTGGGTCTCTTTATGGTTTGGTTAGCTTGGCGAGCAAGCCCTGCTTCTCCCATTTGCCGTGATGGACAGAAGTACATTGTGCCCCTGGCTATGTGTGCAGACAGCTGTGCGCCGCTCCCCCACGAGACAGCTGGGTGAGGAGGGGGCTCCGCCGGGAACAGGCGCGCGGGCCCCTGCGCTGGATGCTTTCATTCGCCTTTTGCCAAGGGAAGGGGCTGGAGAAGAGGAGGGGAGAGGAGAGAGGGCAGGGAGCAAAGCCTGCCACAACTTAGACCCATAAATATTTCATCTCGGCAGAAGACGACTGAATATATTCCTGCCAGCGCCTTTCTTGTGTATTTTAAACGTGTCACCGCCTTCCACTTCCCCCTCCCCTTGTTTGTGCGTTTCTTGTAACGTGCCCATGAAATAAAGATTAGCTGAATAATCAGGAGTGTTTAGAGATGTGAAAGGGCCTGTCTCAGGAGCGCGCCGGGCTCAGGTTCGTCTCTCTCTCGGTTTTTTCCCCACTCTTTTAAGGATGCCCGAGACAGGGAGAGGAAGCAATGTTTGCACCTGCTACAAAGGCGCCGGGGCTGAATGGAAATGCCGGGGGACAGATAGGCAGAGCGCCGCGGCGTTCAGAAATACGGGGATGAGGGCGAAGTCCCCCTCCCCCGTCACATGGTTCTTGGTCTAGCCATAGAGGGGCCGATTAAAAGCGCTTGATGAGGGCAGGGTTTGAACCAAAGCATGCAAGTGCATGGGAAAGGGCGGGCGAGCATTGCTTAACCCATCCTGGCTGAACAAAGGTAGCTCTACGGAGCGAACTGAGAGCGCATTGTGCTGGTACCAAGAAGCAGGTATGGCATCTCCTCCTGAATCGCCCATCCGCGCGCACCGCGCAGCATCTGGGCATCGTCTCCCACTTCTAACCGTGACCTACGCAGCCTGCTGGCTCAGCTCTCGCGCGAGCGTATCAATGCTGAAACCTTCCCCAGACATTGGATCAATCCCAGGAGACACATCCAAGGCTCCAGGCTCAAACTGCACTCAGAAAAGTTTCCAGAGCCAGATCTGGAGATCCCCAGAGCACTAAAGCTCTTGGGAGACAGTCAACGGGAGACCTCAGGCCAGGCGAGACACCACAGCGTCTACACCACGAACTGCTCCAAATGTCACTTCTATTTAGCTGCGTTGCAAGCCAATTTGTCACGTCCTAATGCAATTTGCTGAAGAGAGTTAAAGAGCACGGGGCAGGAGGAGTCATCCTTTCTTCAGCATCGTATACCCAGGTGGAGAGTGCTTGGGGTCTTTAGGGGTTTTAATATCTAGCTGTATTTCGGAAAGTTCGGTGTCATGCAACAGCTGAGGGGCCAGGGAGAGCTCAGGGTTAACTGGGAGAGCAAGACAGAGTGCAAGGAAAGAACTGGGAGCCGCTATTTCTATCAGATCCGTGGGTTCGCCAAAGCATCTGTTACCTGTTTCCACTGCACAAACTTGTTATAAGCCAGGGGGAAACTCTGCAAATAATTAGATCAAAGACAGCTATAAAGGCAATGAAGAGTAAATTGGGTTGCTTCATCTTCCTGCAACGAGCACAGCAGAGGAGAGAAGGGCAAGGTGTCTGCGTTTGCTTGCACGAGCCATTTTACAAGAGAAACCAGACATACGAGTGACTCTTAGACTGGACTGTGCTTCCCAAGTCAAGGTGACTCTGCTCAGATCCTAGAACCGCTCCTCACTGTCGTATTGAAGGCCTGGTGGTGAACAAGCCAAGACTGAAAGAGGATCTGGCAAAAGGCAGCAACATAGGACGCACTTTCTATTTTATTTTTTTTAACCAGGGCGAATATCTCCACATTGGGAAAACGTAAGCGCCAGTTCTGAAGAGGGCACAAAGGCATCAGTCATTCTGCGGGGGAAGTAGGTCATTTGACTGAACTTTTAGAGATATTGATATCACCGAGGCCGTCCACCACACGGAAGCAGACAGCCTGCCTCCCAAAACTCAGTCAGGGTCCGTCAGACAGATTCATCCTACCAGCGAAACGTCAAGTGGTAGACAAGTAACGAGGAGCAAACCCTCCTAGAAACAGGACTGCATAGCACGGTACCCTAGGAACATTGCATCCTTGCTCGCTGCCGAGCCAGTATCCTGAACACACATCACGGAGGCATGGGTTTTTCCCCCTTCTATCGCTCCTTAGCCCCCCTGCTCTCCCTTAACGTCAACCTACTGACTTCCAGACGCTGCTTAAACCCGTGATTCAGTGAGCATCATTCATCCTGCCTGCAAGACCATGAAGTACTGGCACAGCTTGCACAGAGAAAAGGCTGGTGTTTGGCCATACCAGGTGAAGCCGGGGGCCGGATGGAGAGAGGACAGTGTGGCCCCTCCTTGTACGTATAGACAAGCCTCTGTTATGAGAAACACGCATGTAGCACCCAACCAACTTCAGGGTTTCATGAGGCTGGAAGCAGTCCCTGGGACCTAGGAATTTTTTCAGAAAAGCATGCACAGATCCCCCCTTCCCTTTCCCAGCTTCTGGAAAGGGATCTTGCAGGATCTGGGATATTAGGGATATTATTTTTTCCAGGAATCCCGAGTGCTGGCCAAAAAAAAAAAAAAGTCTCTCCTGGTCAGTGGCAACTTTTGAGGGGTTTTGTTCCCTTATGACGCACTGCCTTTCCCCAGCCCAGGACTGACTGGCAGGGAATGCAGTCACTTGGGTTCAGGAAGGAATAAAACACCTTTACAGCAGAACTGCACTAAGGGGACAAAAAGCCAGCATGCCCAAACTGGATGGGGAAGGGCGGGGAGGGGGACAGGCAGAGGGGAGCCTCGCAGGACTCGCATTATCGGTTGAGATTTAGCTAGCAAATTAGGAAACCGGGATGATGCTCCCAAATCCAGCCACTTCCAGAGGTGCAGGCTCCCACGCGGAAGACAAACATGCTCCCACAGCCTCCTGTGGAACAACCTGGACGCGTGCATGCACCCCCCCAAAGCCCCATCCGCAAGGACGTGGTGGGGGTCTGTCCGCGAAGGCACCTGGCGAGACTCCCCCTCCGGCAGGGGGGAGAGCGCCGAAGCCGCGGCGCTGGGAGAGGCTTTTGGGGGGCTCCCCTCGTGCAGAACAAGAGAGGGGCAGGTGCTGGCGGGAGGCAGCACCCCCCTTTGCCCACCCCGGCGGGGCGGCTGACTTACCAGACCTGAAGATCCTCTTCCGTCCGTCTCCTCGGGGGCTCTCTGCTTTCTCCCCCCACCCCTCCACCTCCTTGGATTTACGGAGCGGTAATCCAGTCCGACCCTGAATTCATTGAAATCCAGCGCAAGTCACCAGCTACTTATCTGTATTCCTAAAGTCTCTCTGCTCTTCCTTGGAACAGCTCCTCCAGGCAGTCAGTCAGTCAGTCAGTCAGTCATTCCTCTGAAACCCCTGTGCGGCTGGCTAGCCAATTATTCCTATTCTTTGTAATGGTCCTTACGCCTAGGATTCGCCCGCCTAGACTTCTCCTCTACCCTCCCCGACATCAGCCATCCCGGGCTTCCTTTGCTTTTTTAGATTTTTAATTTTTAAAATTTTTTTTTTTTTTTTTTTACAGTCCCATTTCCTTCGCAGATCTGGTTTTTCCTCTCTCTCTCTCTCTCTGTATGTGTATGTGTGTCTCTCCCTCGCTCGCTCTTTCTACCAGCTGGATTTCACAGTAACTGTGCACTCCTTCTCCCGGCTCTAGGCTGGCACTGGAAGCTCATCCCCCCATCAGCAGCAGTCTGACGGCTAAAGCCTGCCTCCCTGTATTACCATGTCGCTCATTAACATACAGTCACTGGGGGTTAACTCTTCCGCAGCCGCCAGCTCCGAACCGCAGGCCTTCCCCGGTGCCCAGTGCTGGACCCTTGCATTTCTCCCCCCGGTGACACGCCAGGAGAGCGGCTCAAGGGATGCAGGTGCAAGCTAGGGACCTCCAGGGACGCTTGCTCCCCAAGCGCCTGCCGAGCCGGACCAGCCACCCGCAAACGACCTTAAAGGTAGAACTCCAGCAAAGCACAAGGATTCAGAGGCAGGGCTGGGAAATGGGGGCTGACACATGGGTGCTGCCCACTCAGCCTGGTCTGCAAAGAGAAGTGGAAAGGTGGGGATACCGCCACCCCACCCCTGCCTACCTGCTGCCCCTCACCTGGCTTCGGGCGGCTTCCCCGACAGGGATCCTCTATGCACCCGGCATTGCTTTTGCCTTTTATTTTATATGCATGCGGACACATGGACAGAAATAAAAACGCAGTGAAAAATAGGTTCATAGACGCTAGGGTCGGAAGGGACCTCAATAGATCATCGAGTCCGACCCCTGCATAGGCAGGAAAGAGCGCTGGGTCTAGATGACCCCAGCCAAATGCATGTCCAACCTCCTCTTGGAGACCCCCCCCCGGGTCTTCAATAGGAACCGTTGCAGTTTCAAGGCAGCTCCCGTGTTAGGGCATCCATTTCCTCACCCGGCTACTAGCTAGTCATCTGGTTACTACCCACATGGGTTGGATTTGAAATGCTGAGAAAGGCTCCACAACCATTACTCACCTTCTGAGCCATCCAGCACCCCCCAGTTACCCATGTGCGTGTTGCACTGCACAACAGGAGTGAGGAGATACAGGCACGAACCAGGGCCCGTGCTGCAGCTGTCGTGCAAGGGGTCCGAATCAGGCCACCTGGGTTCTCGTCTCAGCTGCTGCCACCCGCTTCCTACGTGAACCTGGACAAGTCACAACCCCGACTCCTTGCTACACCTTTTCTCCTTCAGTGCAGCGAGAGGGAAATGAGTTTTACGCAGTGTTTGCATTCCCAGTACCTGGGTTCTGCTCCTGTCTCAGGGCACTGGTTCAGAGCCCCTGGGGGGTGGTTTCTGCACCTTGTATGCTCCTGGATGAATTAAAGGGGATGACTACACCTAATGACTGTGCTTGGGAAATTCCACTTCACGGGTCTGACTTGAGATGTAACTGGATTGGATTCAGACCCTTGGGTCACAAGGTAACGTGCAAGTCCAGACGCAACTGGATTGGATTCAGACCCTTGCGCCACAAGGCAACGTGCAAGTCCAGATGCAACTGGATTGGATTCAGACTCTTGCACCACAAGGCAACGTGCAAGTCCAAATGCAACTGGATTGGATTCAAACCCTTGGGTCACAAGGTAGCGTGCAAGTCCAGATGCAACTGGATTGGATTCAAACCCTTGCACCACAAGGCAACGTGCAAGTCCAGATGCAACTGGATTGGATTCAGACCCTTGCACCACAAGGCAACGTGCAAGTCCAGATGCAACTGGATTGGATTCAGACCCTTGCGCCACAAGGCAACGTGCAAGTCCAGATGCAACTGGATTGGATTCAGACCCTTGCGCCATGAGGCAACGTGCAAGTCCAGATTCCTACCGGGAAGAGTAAACACAGACTGGAAGCAGCTCAGGGTCTACCATCCACATCCATCTCAACGGGCCAGAGGACTAGGAGCCGATCGCAGACCATCCCAACCCAAACTGTGCACCTGATGCAACACTCTCAGAGTGGATGAGCAACTGGGATTCCCACCTAAAAACTTCAGGCCC
>JAGPOW010003356.1:7739910-7750216 GCA_030014935.1 Caiman crocodilus | reverse complement strand
GGCTTGGGATTCATTTTTCTGTTGCAAACTCCTAAGAAAAACAGCTGCAGCCCATGACATTTCAGACCCAGCTGCCCTTGCCTCCCCACTTCTCCCGCTAAACGTATCCACGCTCCTTTCTTCCACACAGTAAGAATAACCTTGGTTAAGCTGTTTGGCATACATCTCCAAATGGTTTTGTTTAATGAGAGAAAAATTGATGCTCTCATGTCTACTTCACCTGAGAAGTCTCCCCGGGGGTGTTCATTTCTGCTTCTCCAGAAACAAAATTAGAATATTCTGGGGGTTGCTGGAGTACAATGCTTGCCTGTCAATACCCAGAAGTTACATAAAGCCTTGCTTTATAAAAGGTAAAACACAAAGCATTTGTACCCAACGAATGTACGCTCTAAGAAATAAAAGAGCATGCTCTTTCTCTCTCTGCCATGTTTTCCCTACCTCACGCTCACTTTCTCCCCTTTCCTCCCCCTTTTTTTTCCTGCTACACTGGGAACACGCTGTCTTAAACTGGCAAGGGAAGGAAAGGGAGCTCTTCTGCAGAGAGGGACGCCCGCCGCACCCAACGCGGAGGTGACCCTAGGGAGATGAGCCGCTCGCGTGGTCTTTGCACAACGCCGCATCGCATTGCCCTTCCGCGCTTGACCCTCTCTCATCTGCAGAATTTAAAATGTCTAAAACCATGTAACATTAATGTCTGCTTAATCTCATTACGCAAATAATTCATAGGTCTTCATCTGCAAGATTTATAGATGAAACGAGGAGATTTTTACAATTGCCCATCATGTTTTAAGAAGCCACATTTACAAAGTGTCTGCTGGATGGTTTTTCCCACAATTATGGGTCTTGGCTTGCTGTCTCTTTATTTTGTGTTTTGGGGCTTCCCTTTCCCTCTCTTCACAAAGGAGCCTCCATTTTAAATTGCCTTCTAATTACAAGGCTCTTGGTTATACGAGCTGGTGAGCTGGCCCCGCATGTTGATAGGTAAACTATTTGCAATTGTACTTTGTGCAACCCAAGGCTGGCTTTTGATCTTCGCATGAATTCTATTCATGCAACACAATGCATTTTTCCCTTTAGTCCTCCTATTTCATAGCTTCGCCATTTCGTTCTTCTGCAAACAAATTATTACAACAAAAGTGAGCTGCACAGAAGGGCACTTTGGGCTTTGTTGCAAATGTCCGTGGGTCTGTGTGTCAAGCCAAATTAAAATGACCAAGGCTAAGTAGAGGTAGACATGAGTCTCAGCTACAGATCCAAGACAAAGCCACTGGAGCGTCTCTTTGGTCGAAAATGGCTCCATCTTCGAGGGGAGTCACAAGACCAAGTCGTGGGTTTGTGTGCTTGTTTTACACACACGACTTCTTCGCTGCAAGGGGGGCGCTCGACTTAGCAAAGGAGGTCGGACCCTCAGCTCCAGCTCATTCATTTCGGGTACAACTGCTGCCATGCCAAGGAAGCTGGTTACACCAGGATTATTTCCGAAGCGTGTCAGAGTGCGGTTTTGTTCTGCCTGTGCAGACGAGACCAGCCCTGGAGGGTGGTGGCACCGTTCCCTCGACATGGACCAAATGTGCTTGGATCTAACCAAGGCAAAAGGAAATTTGGTGTGAATGTTAGGGCATTAAGTCACTGCAGTCTAGATGAGGCCGAATCTCAACGGTTGCACGGTTTCAAGTCATTCTGGGTTGAGACTTCGTAGGCATTGGGGCTGGAAGGGACCTTGGAAGACCATCGAGTCCAGCCCCACTTCAGATGCGAGCGATCAGTATAGCTTCAATGAAGTCAATAGAGCGTGTTAATGTACCTCATCTGAAGATCTGGCCTCCTGACTGAATAGTTTGAGTAAGGACCGCTTGAAACATCCAGGCGTTTTTCAGAATTTGGCCCTGGAAGTGAGTTACGTTACGTCCAACTCCGTAGAAACAAAGGTATTAAAGATAGGAACATTGCTGGATTAAAATGAAGCAAAAAAACAACCCCTCATTAATTTTCCCAAGGGCTTTTGGCTCTGAGGATAGGTGTATAGATCTAACCTCATCCCATGAAAACATTCAGACACAAATCCCTGTGTGCGTACAAATAGAAATTAAGAAGAAAATCAGCTCCCCCAAACCATTTTTCCCTCTTCTAATCTTGCGTAGCAAAAATGAAAGCTTGATAAGGCCCAGAGATGAAGGCGAGATTGTTCTGCATTAGTTTCTCTGCATGCCACCTTGTTCCTAGCCAAGCTTTAATAATAAGCATGTTTATTTGAATAGTTTGCTGATCACACTCATCAATTTTAGCATGTGGTCTCCTGCCAGATGAATTTATAACCCTTTTAATATACTCGGATGTGTTTAGACTTGTTGGAAAGAGGGATAAACCAGGTGACGATGGCCTAGGCGGGTTTGCTCATTAGCAGTTCGTATCACCTAACGTATTGTGTGATGAGAGCAACAGTCCCAGTTTCAGAGTACCCCGCTTAACAGCAGGAAAGGGAACGGGGCGACAAGAAGTGTATGTCGTAGTCGAAGCTCTGCTACAAACCTGCATGGCCAGCTCTCGAGGGCGCCGGGCGGACGAGGGATGGCAGGGAGCAGAAGTTTGACCAACTCATTTGTTAGAATAGTAGACTTCGTAAATTGTTCGATGAAACGTTTTGCAACAAAATTAGCATAAAAATTGTAGGGGTTTCAAACGGGCTTCTGGTCGGCAAATCACCTAGCTTGTGCACGCAGGGAAGATTTATGAGAAGTCCCCGTGCAGAGGGATGCCAGAGCGGAAGCCCATTGAAACTAGTGGGCATCTCTGAGTGTCTCGGTGCTAAGCGGAGCTGCCCCTAAAAGCCAGCCCTGGGGCAGGGGACCGATGTTTCCGAGGGCGGCCGTTCGGCTCCGGTTGGACGGACCGGTGCCTTCGTCTGGGTGTGGTGGCTGGCACCGAGGTCCGCTGGGGGAGCGCGTTGCCGGAGGCTCTCTGATTTCAGGGCCCGTGTCCTTGCTTGGAGCTGGCCTCCTTTGTGTGGCGGAGTGTGTTGGAGACGGGGAGAACTTTTCCGACTCTTTGCTTTTATCCCATTTCACACCTCAGGCAAATTGAAAAAAAAAATAACTTCTCTTAAACTCTAAGTCCTGCTTTAATGGTGCTGGTATAGCACAGGAATATAGGAGAGCAGCTGCAGATAAAAAACCAGAAATATGATTTTGTGCACACCTGGAAAGAGCTCCCTGGCTTCATTGATAGCATAAGTATTGTATCATCTCATCACATAAACCCAGAATTGCTTGTCCCCACTGGCTTTTTTCTGCCTAATCCTTTGCAACACCTCTCCTGTCCTCTCTGCTCAATCTTGCTGCTTCTGGCACATAAACGGTATGAACCAGATTTGCAGCCTGGTTTGAACTGACCTTTGCTTTTTGTGCCTCCGATGTGCAGAGGCCAACAACTGTAGGAGTAAAGATACCGAGACTGCAGCAGACCCGATGGCTAGAGCAATTAAGCATTAAATGGTCAGGTGATTTAATCTGGCCTCCAGCCAACTGGGCCAAAAGTATTACACCCCAAATTATTTGTGCTTGCAAATGGCAGGCCCCAAATTAGGGTGCTGGTGTCTGAAAAGCTCAGCGTGTGCGTTTGTGATCCGAGGGGCGCTGCAGTCAGTCGGGCCCATCTCCCAGAGCACGTGCCCATGCGTGCTGTGCACCTGACTCCAATGTTAATAGGACTACACGTTTCAGGAAGCTTTTGCCCAGGAGCACAACTGGACTCTGCCTCTATTTAAAAGCTAACATTTATTGAAATCAAGTTCCGTCTCCGATCCCATAAAGCCTGGAAGCAAGTGCTTGAATCTGAACCGCATTAAATAATTCTGCTGGCGTCAGTGTGACTGGGTGTGCGTAAAATGAAGCACATGGGTAAGTACAGGAAGGAGGAAGGCCCTTCCCAAATTTCCGAATACCGGGAAGTTGCGAGAAAGCAAAAACACACCAATAAGGCAAGCAGAGCCGCTGCATCCCCAAACAGCCTTGGTTACGGCATTTCACAAAGGTGGCTCAGCATTAATTATTTATGAAGATACTCCACACTAGGCTGGAGAATGTCCAGCAGTATATTTTGCAGGAGTAATGAAGTCTAGACCTCTCAAGGACAGCGTTTTCTCTTCTCTCTATTACGTGTCTGCTGAGAGGTAGGGTGAGGCTATCATTTTGTGCTCGTGACTTATGGGCCGGGCAGCCTAGGAAAGGGTGAATTAGTGAGGTCTTTTTAAACGCTGTACAATGGTGAAGTCACCAGGGCAGGCTCTGACATTTCATTCAAGTGCGCTGATGTTTCTTGGCTTGGGTTTTTAGATGTCATTTATAAAGCCAAAATGACACAGTGAGGGGAACTCTATGAAACCACCTGCCATTTATTGGATTTTGAACAATCAAGGAATAGCAGATTCTCTGTTTAAGACTTGGAAAATGAAACACATCTCTTTTTGAACAACCACTAGAAATGGTCATTAAAACCATCTTAGTCTACCAGCCTCGGAGAGGAACCAGAAGTCTCTGAGCAACAACTGCTACAAGTATTAGGGCAGCTGAGTTGCTATTAATAGGACAAAACCTGTTCCTTGGCTCTTTGGGTGGCATTAGGCTCACCTGGGCTAGAGACAGAAGTTACCCATAAACTGGTTTAAGTGATTAGGCACTGGTTTAAATCGGTAACAGAACAGAAGTTCAGTGCACATAAACCAGTTTCAAAAAGGCTGAAACTGGTTTAAGATAAACTTGGTTGAATGTAGTATCAGACTTAACTGATTTGGGTCAGGCTGGTTTATGAAACTTCTGTCCTAGACCCCTTCCTTGTTCAAGTTCAATCATAGTCCCCCAGCATCCCAGCATGCTTTGCAGTCCTGGGCTGGGCTATGCTGTCTGCTCCAGCAGAGAAGGGCTAGCTCTGCTCCCTAGCTGGAGCAGTGAGGGCTGGCTGACAAGGGGAAGAGTGGGGGGCACGTAGCCCAGTCTGCAGGGTGGGGAGGAGGAATGCCTCCCCTTAGGCAAACCCCGGCTTGGGTCCAGGGCCGGGGGGGGGGACTAGATGCCTGTCCCCCTGCTCAAACTTACTGCTGGCTGCAACTGTGGACTACAACTCCTAGCGGCATCTGGAAGCAGGAGGAGGAAGTGATGAGAAACCCTGCAGAGTCCTGCTGCCATGATGCTGGCTTGAAAATCCCAGAGACCTCAGGGGCAGCAGGAAGAGGAAGCGACCCATAGCCCATGCTGGCTACATGCCAGAGGGCCATGCTCTAGCTGCCCAGCTTCTGGCCTGAGCCACTGCAGGCCCGTGGCAGCATTTCCTGAACCAAAGGGAAAAGTCTGTTTGCTTCTGTTCCCGTTTGATCTCTGCAGTTTGGACTAAACCTGCAAAGACTGAATCCATTCAGCCTGGGACTTTTTGACTGCCCGTACTTAGTCGTGGAGTCCCCAACAAGCTCAAGGGTAATGGCACGGTCGGAAGATGCTGCTGTCAGCCACAGCGAATTAAAAAGGAGCCTGAGAGGGAGAGCAAAGTGTGGTGCCGCCCAGGAGGCAGCGAAGGCTGGCGTAAGAGCCACTTAGTGTCTGTTTTAATTGTAAATGTCTCCTATTGAAAACTTATGCTGTCTGGGGACCTGGATTAGCACAGGCGCTGCCTCAAAAAATTAGGAAGGTAAAGGCAGCTTCTGCTTCCTCTGTGCCCCATCAGAGACTCTGCCCCGATGTTCGTATTTAACTTCAGCTGGCAGCGACTCGCGCTTGGGCGTCCGCACAGGAGTCACTTCGCCAAGATCCCCGCCCTGCAGGGAGGAAGACCCAGCAGCAATGCGCCCCTCTTCAGCACGGGGAGTCGTGCACACCCGGTGCGAGAGGAAAGGTTGCAGCGGTGGCAAGAGGGACTTGGCCAAGATAGCGCAGATTTTTTTGATTAACTTTCCCTCAGGGCCTTCTCAGAGGAAATAAAGCTGGCTCTGGCTGTCGAAAGACATGATATGCTCGTCCTTCAAGGAGAGGAGTAGCACGCCGCTGCCAAGACCCCTGGTTTGAGAGCAGCTGAAACAGAGGATAGGGACTTGGTCTTGTGGGTAAAACCGACCCCTGCCCCAAGGGCCCACGCCAGGCTTATGCGACACGTCAGCTGTGTTTTGTGCGTCGCGGTGAATTCCCAAAACGGTTGCAAGTGACGCCGCGTGCCTTTGGACCGCTTTTCTTGTCAGCCTGCACAGCCTCCATGGAGAGGCAGCTGTAGAAACACTTGATCTGATATTCAGAGGATGCAGATTGGTGTGTCAAGCCCATCAAGGAGATGGAGGGGGAGAAGGAAAGAAATCGCATCTTTTGCTAGAAGACGGAGCTCGTACTGGAATCAAACCAAACTAACAAACCCAGACCCTTTCCTCAAGCAGGGACGACGCCTCTCCACCTTGGATCGTGATGCCCACCCAAGCACTCTGCCCCCTTCCCCGTCTCCCCCCAGCTCCGGCCTTTGAAACTATCTCCATTTCATTTGCAAACTGATTTCATGATGGAGCAGAAATGCCAATCAATTGTACAGCCATCAGCAGGAGAGCATCACCAATCTACATTAGCCAGCTGGGCTGCTTTCCAGAGCATCATCTACAACACATGAATTATTACCGAAACATTACTGCTGTCAGCACATTCCTCTCTATACAACTTCCTATTATTATTTTTTTGGCGGACAACCCTGAAATTTTAAACAGCTCAATCTTGCTAAACTAATGCAACTGCCTGGTGCCTTCAGGATGAACTTTTCATAAAATCAACAATAATCCTTCGAGTGAGGAAAATACACATATATGTATCCTCCAAACCTCCCTTCCCCCCGCACCTTGTTTGTTTTGCTCCTGCTCTCTGTACTAGCGCTGGCTTTCCGTCTCATTGCTGTAACAGCCTTTTATTTGTCTTGCAAAGGAAGAAAGAGACTTAAGGGATCCTTAAGCTTCAGTGACACCGAGTATGAAGTAGCTTATAAATCAGAGCCGGAGAAAGCAGGATCAGCAGGCACTGCTGCTCGCATCTTAGCTCATAAAAAATGTGCGTGCGAGCACTACCCCCCTTCAGAAGTGCTCGTGTGGCTGCGACCCATCCGCACTCGTGCAGGGAGAGCACAGAGGTCTGAAGAGTCAGGTGGAGGATTTAGTGACTTTTCCCATTAAAGATCCTCCTTTTGGCTCCTCGGAAGCCGCTGCCGGGGGCGAGGACTTGGTGTCACCCTGGTGCAAACTGGCCCGCTAGCAGCTTGCAGCCGGACGCCGTGAACTCTCTGCACGTGAGCAGCACTACGGACTTCAGCGGCTCTGTCCACGTGCACGGAGACGGGGGCACAGGTAGCCACTCGCGGGTCTTGCAGCCTTTGTAGACTTGGAGGGGAGCAGGATGGGGCTATTTCGAACAGTAAAAACGCCGCCCCCACGCCAGCAGCGCGTCTCTGCAGTGCTTCAGCAAGGCACGCTGGGCTTGCTCCGCGCTCGCTGCCTCCTGACATGGGACCAGTATAGCCATCTTAGTGTGGCACTGGGAGCGCACCCAGGGACGTCTCTGCCCGGCCGTGCTCCGGAGCCTGGCTGCCCGGAGGAAGAAGCTACATTGCTTCCACGTGTGTGCCGGGTGGCGGGTCTCCTGGCCTCGCGGTGGTGGTGATTAGCATTTACACAGGCCTGGGCCCTTGTAGTAAATCACCCCGGCTTCCCCCAGGTTGTTCACACGAAGGCGAAGATCGCAGGAAGCAGCAAAGAATCCTCCAAGAGGAGGAGAGAAAGGTCATACTTTAAATTACCCAAATCAAATAAAGATTTCATTTAGCTCTAATAAGACAATTATGTTGATTACACTTCCAGTGGTTATTAAAAAAAAAGATATGTTTCATTTTCCAAGTCTTAAGCGGAGGATCCGCTATCCCATTCTTGTTGAAAATCCAATAAATGCCTTAAAAAAAAAAAAAAAATCAGTCACGGTCATTTGTGTGTGAATGAAATTAATGCAGATTTGTTAGCGTAAAGAATTAATTAAACTTCAATTGGTTATTTAAATAATATTTAGTGCAGATTTAAAAATGATGTTGCACGGGGATGTTTCAATAAAATATTTAAATAGTTAATACGTTTCCTTGCTGACGCTCTGATAAATGGGCTTTTAATTAACGTGACATTAAAAATAAATGGAAGGAGGTATATTTTTAAATGCAATCGTTTTGAACAACAGGTAATCATTTTCCTTTCCTTCTGGTATACATCAAGATTGGCACCGCTGACGTCCGTGAAGCTACCCCAGGGTACAGCGAGTTTTGCTCAAAGGCAGAGCCATGAAACTAGGGGGAAAGCTTGGAGTCAATGTTTTCAACCCCATTTTGTAGACGCCAGGAATATATGTGGATGGTGACTATTTGTATGCCAATAGCACTTAAGGCCCCAGCTGGAAGCAGGACCTGCTTTATACCGAATGATACACAAACCAAGCAGCAGTTCTCCTCTCCTTAGTTCACAAAGAGATTAAGGCATTTGACCAGGGTCACAAAGTAGATCTGTAGCAGAACTGGGACCTGAGCTCAGGATCCCCCTCCAGTTGCTGGAGAACACAGCCCCCAAAAGAGGGGAAGGGCGATAATCCATCCTACCCATCACTACGAGGAGGAGGTCAAATGTCAGAAAAAGGCACAACGAGCTCTTTGAAAACCTACCAGAACACACCTGCAACCATTTCATTAACACAGCATGGCAGGGTCTGGAAATAGATGGAAGTAGATGGATCCTTTATGGCACTGGTGTTATGAGGTCCTCCGAATTCACCATGCAGGAGTCGGGGGAAAACAGGCCAGAGTCTGAATCTCAGCCCTGAGACGGAGGTGGCAAAATGAAGGAGACCAGCATCTGTGGTAGCCTCCACGATAGGAAGCCAGTCCAAGGAGAGCAACGAGCACAGTTTTCAAGGGGTGAACGTGGCAGATGTGCATGCGTCGCTGTGCACATCTGCCCTGCCAGCTCTGCGGGGTTGGTCCACGTGCCAGCTGCCAGCGGAGGACTGTGTCCTCTCCCAGGAGTCGGGAAGGAGGGAGAGCTTGATGGAGAATGAGGACTGCCTGCGTTTAATACAGGCTTACAACACACTTGGTTCCGGAAAGCCACGTCTTAAGTTGAAACATTATAAGTCGGAATTGATTTGGAAGGACTTCTTTGAGGTGACTTTGCTGGACTTTTTGAAGGGCTCTTGGCTGGTCCTGGCTGCAGGTTTGTCTGGAGTCGTGTCTGCTTTCCTAAAGAAAGTGCCCAAGGAAGTTTGGACGGATGTCTTCCAGGGAGACGGGTGATGCAGTGAATGTGTTCACTGGCGTGGCGTGGCGTCGAATCAAGCATCGCAGTCAAAACTGGTGTCAGAAAGCTGGAACGGGGTGTCAATTTATACATGTTGCAAGTGTGAAACGTTGCAAGTCGAGGCCTGTCTGCATACACCTGATCCCTCACCTCTTTTCTGCCTGTTCCCATAACATGCATGCTAGCAGGACAGATGTAGAATCTCAGATGTTTTCCCAATTTCTCCCCCCCAGTAACAAAGGGAGGCACTAAGCACTGGCCGTGCTACATTGAGCTCCTGGTCCATCCCATGGCTGCCACCAGTGACTTCCTGCAGTTGTCTGTCCTCTCTCTGCCCAGTGGCAAGAGATCAATATATCCCGAGCACCACAAGATAGCTTTCAAGGACATTTTGAGAGAGGGTGAAGGAGGAAAGTATTCAGGTAGATATGAGGCTTTTCTGTCACAGCTGAATGGCTCGTTCCTAGTGCATTTAAAAATGCTCTAATCCCCGCAGGATCGTTAGAAATGGCATTAGAGAGGTGCCTGTCCATGGGGGTAGGCACAGATTGCATTTGCTCGGAGAGCACCTCTCTGATTTGGGCCGATGACAAGCAGCCCGAGCTGTGCGCGTGTGCTTGGCTGCACTGAAACGCGGCACGGACGCACACTACTGCCCCGGACCCGATGGTGGTGGCGTGTGCGTGTCTGGGTTTCCACCTTAAGTCAGTCTCTTTTGCTGCTTGGGGGAAACATGCCCACATTTCCTTACCCAGTTATAGTAAGACAGAAAAAAAAAGACACCTTTCCTCAACCCCAGTGAACTGCTCTCTTTCTTTTAAGGCAATTAAGAGGAGAACGAGGACCGAGACGAACTGAAATGCCGAAACACGGCTCTACCACCAAACTCTGCCGCTGAAGCCCTTGTAGCACGTGTGATTTCACCTCCCGTTCCAGCGAGGGCGTGCAACCCCGCACCGAGAGGTAGGTACC